>CAJNOQ010004443.1:0-17505 GCA_905250885.1 Didymodactylos carnosus | reverse complement strand
TCTTCAACTGGTATACTCGGATAGAGTGATTCCACGTCAAAGCTAGCCAGTATATCATTTGAGCTAAGTTTTGTTTGTTTCAAACGAGATACTAGTGCGAAAGAATCTTTTATAAACGATTTTGAATGAAACGATGAAATTTCACAAAAAGAAATGCTATTCTCTCTTTTACATAATTCGCTCAACAATAGTAGTCAGAGCTTTTCATTTTTTTCAAACTGTACTGGAGTAGTGGCAAGCTTCCGTTGAAATATCAGTTCGTCAGAAATTCTATGCTAGTACACTACTAATTGTATTGAGATATAATCCTGACAGTGGGCATATGGGTGGACATTTGGCCAAAAATCGAAAGTGCTCTTTTTTGTGATTGGAATAGTCTAGAATATGCATCTCGAATAGCGCTATCGAATGGCGTACAAAGTTTTGTTCTGTGGTTTTTCGTAGGAAATATTCAGTAAAGAAAAATCGGTTATATGAGGAAAACGCTGCGTTCAGTATAGTTGAGACGTGCAAGTTAGCGCATGTCCGATTTCATTTTTTTTGTCCCAAAATGTTCATTAACATGTCCAGTATCCGTGGTGTATGCGATTTTATACGGTTTGTTGACTAGACGGAGATACAGGTTTTCCAGAGAACCCCGGTTTTTGAGGTATTTTCTATTTTCCTCAGTTGGGAAACACTTTTATTGAAAATTAATGTGATATTCGGAATCAGCATGAAAAATTGCATCGTATGATATATAGTTTGTTAATTTTACAAATAAAATATTTTTTGGCAAAAATTCAGGGGAAGGGTCCCTCCCCCCCCCCAAAGAAATTTTTGGTCGCAAAAAACATTCTTTTTTTGAATTCGAGCTTTTTTACTTTATTAATATCTGACGCATAATATGGTCTTATTATGCGTCAAAAAATAATCATTTTTTAACTCAAAAAAACGAGATGTCCGCCTGCTCTATGGAAAAATGCCCACTGTGTACTATTTACTATGAAATAGTTGACGCTAAATGCGTTGTTCTCAAAAAACGTTTGATGTAACATGAAGAGAGTTGTACGAGGTTTATGAAAAGTTGAATTTGTTCATGAACTGATTGTCAATCAAGGATCTAGTTTAATTTTTCTTTTAATTGTAATAGGCGAAAGTTCGTTCAAAAACAATGTCCATAATTATATCAGCGAGACACACCGACTGTCCACAACTTCCCCAAATTGATGAGTACTAATTAATCTTATTGAACTTTAACGAAATTTTTCAATTAGTTGATAGAGAAGTGTCCGATCTATCCATATGGAAAGTGTCATTTTTCTCCAAGTAAAAATGCTTCAAGTACGCTCAAAATACTGCGAAAATTAGAGAGGCTGTTCAGAATTACCCTAACTTACTCTATATTTCGAAAATTTTCGCTGATTTTCGTCTTTTGGTGAAAACCTCTGTAATTTTTCGACATGTAAGTTTAAAGAAAACTAAGGTGATCGTGTAGGGTAAAAGATATACATCGTTTGACTTAGTTTTGGGTGGTGATTCAGCATATGTTTATATGCATAAAACTTGAGTGCTGGTGAAGAAAATTGATAATTACGGGCAGAATTTTGAACTTTTGTTGCATTATTCGTGCATGTTTTTTTCCAAATGCTACAGAGTAAAATTTTCTCGCTTGGAAAGAGCAAAGTCTCGTAAACCCATCTCTTTTCGAGAGTTTGAAAACTTTTCTTGCTTTCAAGAAATTTCTTTTTTGCTCTATATTAAACTCAAACTGAGCTTAGAAATCCAATCAACTCTATTTCTTCGTCTTCTTCTTCTTCTTCTTCTCGATGACAATAACAATTTTTCTTCTCTTCAAAAGTATTGCAAAGTGTTTATTTCAAAATTGTCTCTTCTGCAAAAACACAGAAAAAGGTTCCCCTGTTCTTCTGTCGATCGCATTTATTTTTTCTTCACGTACTGCCAAAAATTAACTAATTCTAATTAACCGCTTCTTTCAAACTAATCAAAAACTCGGCAATTTCTGGTTGAAAAGTAAATCAAAACACGCTTTATCATATCACACTCGAAAGAGACATAAACACATTACTAGTTTCGATAATTAGATAATCTCAAACGTATGCTATTATGATGACAAAACTGATTCTAATTTTTATTTTTTCACAAAAATAAACTATAAACTATTTTCCTTGGGGAGAATTTTGTTTTTTAGAGTATTTTTCAAATTTGTATCTGTTTGTGCAGAGAATATTTCACAAGAAGATGTAGAAAAGCGTTAGTCGTATTTCACGTCCGGATGGATGACTCTCTGCTGACACTGTTGAGAAATGAGGCATTCTGTGGATTGTGTCGGTTGGTGTATTGCACCTTTGGATATTTGAGTAAATAAGAGATCTTTTTAACCTTTTTGATTTTGAACCGAAATCGCTTGCCCAAAAATACTCGATCTGCAAAGATTCTGTAATCTGCAGTTTTTCTGCAATACAGATGTGCCAAGATTTGGCCAGAGATCTGATGCAGACCTGCAAAAACATCTTTACAGTTTCTTTGCAGAAAAACTGCAGATTTTTTCAGTGTGCTGTGGGACTGTAGGATATACACTTATTTCATATATTTCAAATGTTTTGACACAAATGCACAAAGAAAAAGAACTGTAAAAATCTACAGTTTCTCTGCAAAGCACCTGCAAAGAAATTGTAAAGATTTTTTGCAGATCTGCGTCAGATCTTTGATCAAATCTATCTGCAATGCAAATCTGCTTCAAATCTGTAGAGACCCTTTGCAGAATCTACAAAGCTACTGCAAAGATTTTTGCTGATCTATGTTGCAGAAAAATACTTGAATAACGATCTCGCCAGTCGCATATTGACTGTTAGAACAGGAAAAAAGAGATAATTTCATCTTTTAATTAAAAAACGTTCACTGCAATTATGCAAATAACAACTAAGACTAGGTTTTTTCTTTTCTCTTTTCGTTCTAAAATGTATTATTTTCGAAAATTATTATCTACTTCAGATAGAACAGCAAAGAGAATAATGATGATATTCGCAGAGATTTTCTATGAATAGGTTTCATTTGTTTTATTTTAGTTTTTTAAACTTTAAGCTCCTCCTGTCAGAAACCTATCTCTGAAAGTATAAGTCCGATTTTGACCAAACTATTAGTAGATGCTGATCTTATGAAAATATAGTGACGAAATTTTCTGTTTGACTCCATCTACCCTAGTCATCGGTTCTTATATAAAAATCTTATAAGAATAACGTACGAGTTTTGCTGACTCTTACCAATTTCTTATGAATTCTTATGAGATTCCTATAAGATACTTATAAGATTTCACAAATTTTTTTGTCGAGGGTAGCATGGTCTGTGAGATATCGCCACAACAGTGACGAAATGGGCTATTCGTAGCTGCAAGATTTCTCAGGAACGAAACCTTGTGCAGAGTTCGGGATGGTCTTAAGCTGACGAAAACACATGTGGCTATAGACTAATAGAGCCGGATTTTTGATATTTTACTTTTCAAATTAACGGTCAGCATCAAAAGTCCAAGATTCAAAAAAGTCTCATTAAGTTGCATAAAGATATTTTCTTGCCACAAATCTAGATCGAATATCAAAAATTGGGCTCTATTAGCCCCTAGTCACATGTGTCAGCTTCGATTTAAGACCTTTCTGCTCTCTCTGCGATGTTTCCTTACCGAGAAATCTTACAGCTACGAAAGGGTATTAAGGTGAAGTCGCTTTCGAGATATAGTAGCGTCAGTATCTGATGCATGTTTTAGGACTTCCGAAAAACTCTCATAACTCTTGAATAGAACATCGTTCAAAACTAGGAGATATCTCATTTTGGTTAGAAATGTTTGCCCTATATCCTGGTACTGTTGAAAATATTTTAAGATTTATTTTTCTATCGAGAAGTGAAATTTTTTCAAAAGTTAGCTTTTCAAGGTTTTTTGAAAACTTTTTTAAAAACCTTCATACCAAATAACATTGGTAGATACCGTGGGCTATTTGATGATGTAGCTGAATATCGATTTTTTTATAAAAAATTATATGTTTCTGACGGGGGTATATACATAGATAAAAATAAACAAGATACAAGTGAGAGAAAAGTCGGAAGCATACCTAACAGAGCATCCACCTACATCATCATTTCGATTAAAATTATTAACTGACAAATTGTATGTCTCTTTTATTAATCTATATCTTTTACTATTTGTCAGTACTTGTTAGATTGTTAATATATGGGTTTATACAATCCGGATACATGCACTAGTGTGAATATTATACATGGCATATTTAACAGAAAGCAACAAAAAAATTTTCATCTTACATCCTGTACTTGTCTTTGGTAATTAATTTCAGCTCTGACGGAGGATTTTACTCCAAGGTAAATACACTAGACGATACATCTGTAAGTTAGGCCCTTCGTAATTTAATTTACATTGAAAATATGAAAATAAACTTCTAATATAGAATTGTACTTACCTTTAAGTTGATTTTGTGTTGCGTGAGTTATGAGAATATTTAATGAACTGAAAGAAATAATACTAAACTAAATATGATATTACTATCCCGACATTTTTTTTTTAAAAACTGAAAGCAACATCGTTTTAAGAACAAGCACATATAGAAGCAAAGAAAATATAAGAAAAATACGTAGAAGCTTATTCTTTATGAGTCCCCCGTTATGATACAAAATTGAAACAGCAAAGTCTTTGGGTGTATACAATATTAATCATTGGATAGAGATTTAGTGCTTCGTATGAGGTAATAACGGTAGAGTTTTCTATTATGCTTCATCTTCTTATAATTTTTATCATTCAAACAATTAGAATAACTTCAATCAAATGCTACATGATCGAATGTGTGCTATTGTTACTCTGCTATCAAGTGTGTGAAACATGATAACATTTTGAGAGGTATATTGACAGGCCTTTCGAATATTTGTAAGTGTGTGACTGAAACTTTATGCCATATTAATCTTTTTGTCTTTGTAAATGCGAAAATAATGTCTTTTGACAAATATAGAAAATACACTCATTGTTTTGATGCTACATACCAGCATTACTCACATTTTTTGCTTTTTCACCACAGCAACATTGTGGTAATTGTACTATGACCTACTCGTGGGTAGCCGACGTGCAAGGTGAATATTAGACAAGAACCATAAAATTCAGCAGTAACTTAGAGATCAAAATTATCATTTATACTCGATAAATTAACCCTAAGAATTATCTCCTAAAACATTATTAAACAGCACAATAGCATAAAAAGAAGAAAAGGGATATAACTTTCGCATGGCAGAGGCACCAGTGAAGTAATTTGTTCCCTACTTTTTCAATTTATTTGCCTCGGTATAAAACGAGAATAACAACAATTAAACAGTTTATATTTTTATACAGAACAGTTTATTGTTTTTATTTTTGTGAAAAAATAAAAATTAGAATCAGTTTTGTCATCATAATAGCATACGTTTGAGATTATCTAATTATCAAAACTAGTAATGTGTTTATGTCTCTTTCGAGTGTGATATGATAAAGCGTGTTTTGATTTACTTTTCAACGAGAAATTGCCGAGTCTTTGATTAGTTTGAGAGAAGCGGTTAATTAGACTTAATCAATCACTTTCATATGCTGAACAAACTTCGTCCTTTTTCTAAAACACATTTTCTGATGCAGCATTCAATTCTCTACAAATTCACATTAGTTTTAATGTTTATTTGCATATTTTGAGCCATGAATGGATAAGTGTTCTCGACGTGCCACATTTCTCATATAAAATCGTGCTTTCGACGAAAAGCGGTCCTTTTTGACTAATAAGAAACTATAGAGAAATTTGTAAAAGTAAAGTGGCCGATAGAGTTTTGCACCACCTACAGTCTCATCTTTTTAATTTTCAAAGAAGCTTTGTTTTAAGCCATAGTGAAGAAATAACGAGAAAAACCACTTTACAAGAGTTTTTATGGTGACATTTTAGTTTTAAACTTTTTCTCATTCCGACTCAGTCACAAAAATCTTGCTTTCTATGCTTTTTGAGATGGAACTTTGCTCTTTCCAAGCGAGAAAAGTCTACTCTACAGCATTAATACAAAATACTTATTGTTTCTACTTCTGTTTTTATTTGTCATTCTAATTGTTATTGGTAACGTACGGCATCGTGAACTTGCACTTCTTGCTATACAATGGCGAGCCGATTTAGCAGGCAGTGTCAAGAAGTTTATCTTATAATAAATATAGTTTAAACCAAAAACATGCCGAAATAATGCTTGACATTTATGTCATTACTTTTAGAGCGTAAGTTATATTATATGACAAACACGTGATTGCAAAGTATATGTTCGTAAGACACTGAATTACATATATATAGTTTGAAGTATATAAATTACATAAATTTGAGTTACATAAATTACATAAATCTGACATAAGTAATTACTTACATAAATCTGATTTTTATCTAAGAGATGATGAAATAGCTTTATGATATCAAAAATACTACAAAGATTTCAGACACTGATCACAATTACGCCAATTTACTCTATATAGTTTATATTTTTATATAATTTATTCATTGAGAAATCTTATCCCAGTGCGTTTTTTCCTCAACAATCATTAATTTTTGGCAGTACGTGAAGAAAAAATAAATGCGATCGATAGAAGAACAGGGGAACCTTTTTCTGTGTTTTTGCAGAAGAGACAATTTTGAAATAAACACTTTGCAATACTTTTGAAGAGAAGAAAAATTGTTATTGTCATCGAGAAGAAGAAGAAGAAGAAGACGAAGAAATAGAGTTGATTGGATTTCTAAGCTCAGTTTGAGTTTAATATAGAGCAAAAAAGAAATTTCTTGAAAGCAAGAAAAGTTTTCAAACTCTCGAAAAGAGATGGGTTTACGAAAAAATTGTTTACGACACCGAAAAGAGTCCTTTCCAATACGGTTTGGAAGTAATTCATCACAGGAACTCAGAGCTGAAAACTTTTCTCGGAAACTGCTTGAATTCTCACACTTCTAATAGTTCGAATGATATTTTAGGGAATCATAGAAGATTTTCGAACTCACGTCTAAATGTAAAAAGGTATACTCGAGTCGTTTACTGGTTTTAAAGTACACCTTTTTTATTAGGGACGATTTGTGAGGATTTGTCGAAGGTCTATCATTCTTCTGAGTCGATATTCGTGCTTTATTTCTATGAAGTTTGATGACGAGACTATATACATAGACATAAACGCGTAAAAATTAGATTGGGTTGTATATTACTCGACATTTTGCTATCTACTATTATATTTTGCTGCTCTACAATTTTATTCGGCTATGACTATGCTACGGAGAGTGTATTACTGAGAGATTGTAGTTTTACTCAGAAAACTCAATGATTCGCATAAAGTTTTTCATTGCATTTTCCACTACTCATCTTTGTTTCGTCAATTTACTTGAGTGACTACTTATCTGATGAATTTGTCATGAATAAAAGAAACTAAATCAATGTCAGTTAGTTCCACTTTGTTTCATCACTGATGACGAACTGAAAAGTTTTTGCCCCACGAACGACTGTAGCGGTCCTAGTCACTCGATGAGAAAATGACGAAACGGATATAGAACGTTTCGTAAACTATGAAAATTTCATCATCTGTCTTCTACGCTCTCGTTTTAGAACGCCAAGTGAAAATGAATCGTTATATGTGCAATGACACTTCACCTAATTCTTATTTGAATGCAACAGCTTATGTTATTCAGATAAAATTAGTGTTAGCATCCATTTATGTTTTACCTGTAATCTCGTTGATTGGAAATTCATTAACCATCATCGTTCTTCAAACAAATCAACAATTAAATCGTTCATCGTTTGCTGTTTATGCCAAAACATTGGCTATATCAGATACACTCGTATTATTTTGTAAATTATTATCATACGAAAATAAGCGACACCAACGTCCGTTTAAATTTTTATGTATTGCATTTCAATTTTTAGCCGAATCGGCTGTTCTTGTATCTGTATGGACAGTTGTTTTGATTACAACTGAACGAGCAATAATTGTTTTATTCCCACTTCATATTAAAAAATTTATTAGTGGCTATCGTGCAAGAGTATTAGTGATTTTATCAGCTGTATTAATCACCATATCATCATCAAGATTACTAGTTATCAAAATGGATAAAAATATTAACACACGATGTCAACCTCGACAAGAATGGATACGTTATATTGAAATAAGTTTAAGAATAACAGAATTTGCTTATATATATATTCCATTAACAATTATTACCGTTGGAAATTGTCTCTCATGTTGGACATTGAGGCGTGCTTTAAACGAACGACGTTCAATTCTAAAATCTGCCATATATAAACATAAACGGCTAGAGACAAATGAAAATCAATTAATTATTATGTTGTTTATTGTCACTGTTATGTTTATTTTCTACTTTATGCCATTTACAGTTATGAGAATTATACCTCGTACAGGATTATTTGGCAAATGTTTTACATCAAGTGGTTTTTCATCATATTTATTAATACGAACACTATGTGAATTTATGAAAGATTTAAATTTTTGTTCACATTTTTTTATTTATTGTATTAGTGGACGAAGTTTTCGAAACGCACTTGGTTCTTTGATCAGAGAAAAAATAATGAGGAGTTTGATAAATAAACCAAGAACGATTGATAAACTTTTAAAAACTAAAGATGTAATAACTGAACTCTAATGTATCTTACTTGGAAATTGTATTTGGTCCATTGTATTTTTTTTCCATTGTACGTTCATCGATCTTTATTTTTTGTCACTAAATTTAACTAAATAAATATAGAGTTAATTGAATGGTTGATTAAAGGGTGAAAAAATAAAAAACATTAAGTAATGATAGTGAATATGTGTCGGTCGCATTAAATGTGTGGACTGCCTCTCGATTACGTTCCTTATTAGCATTACTTCACATACATTTATTGATGATGAATTGAAATCATATTTGCTGCCGTTAACGCTACTAAAAGGTCACCGTAAACCTAACGTTTTATTGGCAGAATTTGAGAAAGTGATGAATTATTATCAAATTGAGAAAAAATTATATCATTACTATAGGATTCAAAATATAAGATCGACCAAAATATAGAATCGATCATGCTGAGTCGAGTGATGATGTTTGTTTCCAGTCTCAAAGCTATCTGAAGTCAACAGCTCAAAGTTTTCGAAATCCAACTGTTTTCGCTATGTACCAGAAAGTGACAATGTTTCGAAAACTTTGAGCTGGTGACTTCAGATAGCTTTGAGACTGGAAACAAACATCATCACTCGACTCAGCGTGATCGATTACTCCTCTTCAGACCTATTTTCGGCTAATCCAGGGACAACTGGCCGAAATCGAGGGCCTTTGGAAAATCCTTATAACTCCTGAACGGAACAGGCTAGAAACACCGGCTTTACGTAGTTCGAAAGAGAACAATTTTCTCTACCGAATACATGTGTTAAAAATGAAAATTCAATGTTGGATCCTTGAAAATCATTGTGGTTTTCTAAAGATCCACCTAAAAAAAACCCTCTAGCAACCCGACCGAAAATTTTTCTTCTTCTATAGCTCGATGTCCCCCGGACTTGGCTACAAACTGACGAACACCGTTTGGGAATATCGCTTTGCATTACCGAGTTATTCAAAGAGGCGCATAGTATCTTATATTTTGAATCCTATAGTAATTACCGATAATGCTGATCAAAACATGTTTTGTCATATCCCACTCGAAAGAGACATAAACACATTACTAGTTTCGATAATTAGATAATCTGAGGAAAAAGAACGCTTGATGAGAAAGTAACGGTCATTAGAAGAGTTTATTTGGTGACGTTTGAGATTTAAACTTTTTCTCATTCCCACTCAAGCTCAAAAATCTTGTTTTTTATACTTTTTGAGGTGGACCTTTGCTCTTTCCAAGCGAAAAAAGTTTACTCTATAGTATTTGAGGAAAAACGTACCGAAAGAATGCCTGACATTTGTGTAATTACTTTTGGATTGTAGATTAGGATATTTTTCTTAGTTATTACTTGATATGATAGATACTTATAGAACGTGATGTTCTAGTAGTTGATGAAATTGTGCATTTGAATCTTTTTTCTCTCCGTCGACGACCTTGTTTTGGTCTGGTATTACGAGGATATTATTTATTATTCATTGGTTAAAACTGTATTAAACAAATAAAAGAGAGAGAATTGTTAGAATATTTACAAATAAAAAGCTAAAAAAATGTAGAAGAATTAGAATCTTGCAATTGGTGCTACTGGTATATTGTATGTGTTAGCTGTTATATAACTATTGGCACGTCTCAATGAACTAGTCCTTTTCAATAGATCAATTAATTCTGGATCACATAGTTTTTCTTCGGGCATGGCTGAACTACGGATCATTTCTAATACAGGTGTTTTTCTTAATCTTGAATCGAGTGTTATGCCAATATTCAATTTTGGACTTCTAGTACCATCACGTGTATGATATGTATAAAATTGAATTGGTATTTGTCGTTCTTGTTTCACAAAATCAATACATGACGATGGACGATTTATTCTCTGTTCAATATTATTTTCTTCTTCATCTTCATCGTCTGTTTGATTTCCATTACAATCAAATGTGACAGATTTTGAACGTTTTCTTGATGAATTAATATTTGTATCACATTTGTGAACATCGATTGATGTTGTAATACTACGACGATGTAAAATACTTTTTGGTTTACGATTTGTTGTTGATTGTACTAGTGGAGCGGATAATGGACGGACTGGGGAACGTTCTATTCTAGATGTTTCAAATTGAGCTATTAATGCTTTAACATTAATTGAATTTGTTCGTTGTTTTTCATCATTTGAAAATCGTCTTAGAGAAGAATCATTCATATTATGTTGCTTTTCTTGTTGAATTTTCGGCAATATTAATGTTGTTGTATTTTGATGTTTTCTATTCTTTTTCTGTAAAAATGCGTTTAAATAGCCTTCAACAT
The DNA here is from genome assembly GCA_905250885.1 of Didymodactylos carnosus. Lineage (NCBI taxonomy): Eukaryota > Metazoa > Rotifera > Eurotatoria > Philodinida > Philodinidae > Didymodactylos > Didymodactylos carnosus. Next base: position 6,549 of record CAJNOQ010004443.1, on the reverse strand, counting down.
TTTCTTTTTTCACATAATCACGGCTATTATCACAATTACTATTTCGAGGCGAGTCAACTTCATACGAAACATCACATGTTTGATCAAACAATTGTGATTGCCGTTTTTCTTCTTGAAATGGTCGAAGATGTGTACTTTTTGAGAGATGTAATGGTGTCGATGTTTGAGTCGGTTGTCCGAAAGTGTCATGAGCTGTAAGTCGTATATGTTTTTGATTATTATTATTATTATTTTGTATGAATGATGTTTGCCTCCCGATTGAGCTCGTTGATGAATAATATCTACTAGTCGACGAGCTGTTTGAGTCATATAGAGTTAAATTCGCTAATAAATGTGGTTCACTTTCATATAAGGTTGGCTTGCTATGAACCGTTCCAAAGACTCAAAAACAAAATAAATTTTTTATTAATATCATAATATATGTAAAAAATCCGACACTCAATCTTACTGTCTTACGCTAGAATACATACTTTTTTCTCTTTCTTTATTTGAATTTACTTGCTGTTGTTTATATTCGTTACTCATATTTTCAAAATTATTTCTATTTGTTAATGTATTTGCAGTTGTTGTTGTTATCGTTCGTAAGGTTGCTAATTCATTGGATGATATAGAACTCCATCTGCCAGAATCATGACTCGATTGACTTGAATGACTATGAATATCTTGATCTTGTGGTGTTGTACTATTTGTTTTTGTAGTTAATGTTGGTCCAATTGATAATTTTTGCTGGGAATATGGATGATATCCTTGAGGTATAACAGAACTGAACAAGTTCAATTGTGATTCACTGTCTCCAACACCACTATCATTTGTACAGATTTCCTGATGATGTTTTACTGTCCGTAGAGATGGTTCTTGTACACAAGTTGCTGTTTGCTCATTAGTCAATAAATGAATGTGTAGTAAATTTCCATCTAAAGTAAAAAAAAATACATGGATATTTATTTCTATTTTCTAGTTTTAAGATGATTTTTGCTATTAGATAAATTAACTGACATTTTTTTTATACCTGGATCATGTATGCAATATTCATATTTATTTAAATAAAATAATTTGCTACTATATTCTGTTTGCAATTGTGTACTTAATGTTTTTAAACGAAATTTTAAATGTGATGTTTGAGATAGACAATAAGATTTAATGGATGGAGAAAATTTAATAGAAAATTGCACAATTTTTGTTTGAGAATGTTGTAAAATGTAGAGAACAAAACCGGGTTTAATCGATTCAGGTTTATGTTGAAATAGTGAAGAATAGAATTTAACCATTAAATCAAATTGTTGCGTGAATATATTAAAACGAACGATTGGTAGACGACTCAATGGTACATGTGATATAGACCATAATGGTAAATGTTTTGATAATTCATAATAATCTTGTCGAGCAATTGTCGATTTATATTCATCTAATAATTCAATCTTATGATGAAAATTCCATATTGATGATTTGAAAAAATATTTTGATTTTGGTAATTTACCATTGTTACTGTTAATATTTGAACTAATCGATGATAAAGATGAAACAAGTTGTTGACGTTTTAGAATATCATCAGTTATTAGTAAAACACAACTCAATGATTGAGATGAAATTTGTTGTACATCATCGACTGATGAGTTAGATGATGAGGATGCTGTTATTATTGTTGTTAATGAGCCAAGATACGATGTCGATTGAGTCTGACATTCAATAACAAAAAAATTATTTTCACTTATTGAACATGAACGTAGTAAATTTGTTAATGCACTCGATATTTCATCCGATTCATTGCAACCAACTTTTAATACAAGTTCACATGGACACTGACACTTTGACATTTATATCTAAATGAAAAAAAAATGAAAGATTTTCTTAAAAGGCTAAAAAAAACGTGTAATATAAGAAAAAATTTATTGATCATATTCTGTTTTTAATTGTCTTCTTAAATTATCACTCTTACGTATTCTGATTAGTTTTATTGTACATTTCTACAAACAATATTATCATCGTTCATCTTTGTTAATAACAACAGATGATATAGAGTCATTTATCATACTTAGATACATTTGTATAAATACACACAAGAGAACAAATGAAACAGAATACAGTTGTATCTAACGAACTGGACACAAATTACTGTGCTATAAATATTGTATTAAAATAAATGTTCCACACGTATACTTAGGTACCACACACAAACTTGATATGATATCCTACAATCTCTCGAACATGTATGGTGCAATATTTCTTGCTTGCTATACACAAAACAAAATAAAGTCTTATCTTTATAAAGAAATTGACTCGATTTGTGACATAGTTTTTCCTTTGAATAGTAAAAACTATTACTATTGAAGTTCAATGAAAAAAAGTTTGATTTATCTCTGACATATCATTTCTGTAGAAGAAATACCTACTATCAGAATATAATCCTTACTTAAATTGAACTTACGTAATTTCAAAGTCTTGTCTTTTGTTTCAACAACTGTTCAATGTCTTATAACAGACATCATATACTATGAAATTAAAAAAAAAAACAATTTTTTTTCATTTACTTTTAATCGTACAATCTTCAACAATTGTGAACACATGTAGGAATAGAACAGAACAGAATCCACTCGTGGAAAAGAAGCCAGACTGTGAAAAAACAAAAGAGAATGAGTAATAATATATATATATGAAAATAAAAGAAAACAGGTAATCATCATCATCATTTCTCATGAGTGAATTGACATAAAAAATGTGTAATGTCTGTGATTAGGCATGTGTGGTGTGTGTAGATGTGTAGATTGAACATAAGGATTCATTTTTTTTCTCTGTTTCTCTTACCGGAATATGTATACGGTACATGTTTAATTTCACGAAAGATCGGTCAGTTACATATATATTTTTTACATTTGATCAATAACCGCAACACAAGAATGAAAAACTCTCTTTCGTTCTGTTTCTGTATGTGTTGCATATGCCTTTCGGTATGTGAACAAATATAGAATAACTAACTTAAATTGGACAAGTAAATATATGTTGAAAATGTACAAGTTTTTTTCTTATATTTCTATTGTCAACTAAAATTAAAAATGCTTGAAAAAAGAGAAATCACTTCTTTTTTTTTTTTCTTTTATAAAATACAAAAGTGAAAAAGTAATGGAAACAACCGGGAAACAATATGACGACTTCAAAAATCATAATGAAATATTAATGAAAATACAATAGAACATGATTCGAGAGATGTATGTGTGAAAAGACGGATACAATTAGTAGAGAAGAAAATTTCCTAATACATTGTCAATACATACATTAATTTAAATTAGATATGGTATTTATTAGATCTGTTGTATATTCATAATACAAAAAAAAGCAAAACAATAGAGTGTGTAAAGTAAAAGTAAATCTTCATTTTATACGAAAAGTATATTAACAGCAGTACTTTTACAGAATAATTGTGATGTGTGATTAGAAAAATCACATTCTTTCAAAATTTCAAGAGCTAACGCATTTCTTTTTAAAGAAATGTTTGTCATGTATATCCATGAATGAATCTACAAACCAAAATGACGACAAATTTCAAAAAAAATAATGTCAAAATAGTTTGAATAGTCTCATTTTGTATACATTGGTGTAAATGATTAGTTCAAAGAAACCATATTTGTACAATGAAGATTTAAAAGCTTCAGTGAATGAATGAATAATCAATTAATAGGTACATTTATGGCATACATTTGTCCACGAAACTGGAAGGACTTCGATATTCTTTTTTTCTTTGCAATACATTACTGATATATTTAGAAATAATACAACTTCTTATCCTGCTGTATACTTTTAAACGAAATATTTTACCATTTTGTTACATATATTGACTATATTTAAATAATAACACAAATAAATTGTTTGTCACTCATCCAGGAAGTGTTAAAATATTTGTTCTTATACGAAATAAATTTCAAGAAATATGATGTAGAGAAAAAGAAAGAAAAAAGATCGAACTACATAAAATTAGATATTGTTTATCACTATATGCATAGTAACATTCCAACGTACTCAGTCAAATCATTTTAATCAATTACTAAGCAAACATACTTTTACCTGATGGTGCCACTCTTCTATGTTCGTTCATTATATCTGTGTATCATGCATAGATGAGACATCTGTGTGTTCACAACCTTTTATGAATGTCAATGAACCATTGATGACTTTATTGAACACAACTTTAAACTAGTCATTGTTCCTATTTATCAATTATTAGAATAACTGTATTGAACTATTCTTTAGAACATTCACTTTAGATCAGACAATTGACAGAATCTATTCTCACGTATACGATAACAACTGAGAAAAATAGAATTTTTAATTTAATTGATTTTGACTTTAATTTAATATATACAAACTACTTTTAAGGATAGTAATGAGTATATAAAATAGTCGAAGAGTCTGATTAAAGAAATCTAGCTCTTTACGATTATTTACATATTCGCAGAAAAATCGATTAATAAATCGTATGTTCGCAGTTATTTGAATAAAAAGTTTATTTTTAGCTATATCTTTGTTCAGTGATTGGATGTAAACCATCTTTGCGGAGAAAATTTTTTCGAATCCGGTCCTATCTCTATTTACTCTTTAGTGGTACACTCTCTCCATTTTTTTCCTTGGCACCGTCTCTGATTTCGTGTTGAACTCACAATACAGTTAAAACGCAAATATAATCCAGTAAAACACAACAACAAATATCATTGGTAGTCTTAAATTCTTTGTTTTCATCACGATAATTTTTTTCATAAGAAATTCGTCCTTTGTTTAGTTAAATACATTGAAATTTCTTGCTCCTATTGGCATAAACTAAAATAAATAGAGAGAACGATTTTTTACATCTACTCACTTGACTTTAGCTTCAAATAAACGAAATTGAGACGTTTGTTTATACGTTATTGAAGTCAATTACAAGCAATAACCATCGCCTTCAGACTATCTCTTTCTATGTCACAAGTGTCCATATAGTTGGTTTGCGTATGTACTTGAGTACGATTCAGTCATATATCTTGATAAGAGCAAATCAGTGTACGCAGTATCATGAAACATATATTACTGTTTTCACAAACTGAGAAGGGTAGATTCAAGTGAAAGAGTATGGCCTATGGACCTTCATCAAGTTGTAGCCGAGTCAACCGAAGCCAAAAAGCTCTCACGCTTCTACTTGTTACTCAATCTGCACGCAAATAATTTTAAAATATTTTTCTATCTGATATTGGCAAACAATCTTTTACATAAATTCTAACCATGGGCTGACTGTTCTCATATTTTCGAATGTATGCATACCAAAAAGAAAAAGAAGAAAATAACACATTATAGTACTATGGGAAAAGTCGAGTGTTTTTCATGGACTGGAAACGTCACTAACGAGGGAACATTAAGGGTGGGTACTAAGTTCTGACCCGCTTTATAAATTGACGTTATTTATATGAAATACATGTGGTACAATTCAGCTGTTTTTTGCAGAAGATTCATCATTTAATTCTCTACAAAATGGTATATAGGAGATGATCCTGAGACTTGAGATTCCGTCTTGATTGAACAGAAACCAAAATGCCCCAAAACTTTCAAAAAATAAAAACATTTTTGACAACGATTTTGGATTTTGAAACCCATGTTCAGATGGACAGAAAAAAGATCTCAGGTCGTTTCTTGGCACGTTTAGGTATCCTCCATTAGTCGGGACAAGATTAAGTTCATCTCCATCTGTTCCATGTGGGTAAAATGTTTAGTTAATAACTGACAACCAAAAATGAACAAAATAGGTAGTTTCGACGTTTCGATTATTTTTAGGAAATTGACATCACATATTTCGCACATGAGTCGAATAGCTTTCCAAACTCTACGAAATTATGTTTTAGTAGTCCAGGTTAATTCCCTATATTCCTATGTAAGTCGAAAGGAAAACTTTTACGTTCGGGCTTTGGTCGGAACCTTGTATTTACATCTAGTATTCGGGAAAAGCATTTCAGCCCCGTCGGATCAAGTTTGAATTTATACAGGGAGGAAATTAATGTCATTCTGGAAACTTGCGTCTTCTATAGTACCAGGAAGAGATATTTAAGGAATGTTAAACTTGGAACAAAATTTCTCATCTACTCGACGAGAAGTTTAGATGACTCTATGATGCTCTATCGGCTGAACATAGAAAAACGAAAATTATTTTTGCATCATGGTATGTTTATGCGTCCTTGCGATCACTAATTGTCGGTTTTACATTGACACTTTGGATCGATAGCCTCGAGTACAAAACAGCACCTATCTCCTGATCATCTCAAGTTGACTAACTGTTTAAATAACACAGGGGAAGTTTATCGTTGCCTCGGTCGATTTGAGCCGTCTCTGGAATACTTTGGACAGGCATATTTAGTTCAAAAGCAGACACTGCCATGGAATCATCCTGAGATGGCCCCCACTTTATTACTTTACTTTACCCCCCACTCCCATACTTTTTTAAAAAATTTGGTCGAATTTACTCCCAATTTGTGAAAAAAATATGAACGATTTACTCTCATTTCGGAGAAACTCGGAGAGTGATTTACTCCGATTTTG
>CAJNOQ010004442.1:0-17508 GCA_905250885.1 Didymodactylos carnosus | reverse complement strand
ATACAACAAACTTGACTTAGCGAGCAGACCAAGGTCTATGGTGCAGAGTCAACCAAACAATCTAACGAAGAAGTAAGACAACTACATAGATAGATTGTACTTGTGAGTATAACAATAAAAGAGAAAGAGATCAAGTTCATATTCACAGGTCTGATGTAGTGAGATTTGTAAAGAGATTTGTGAAAAACTCGGTTTTCTAGAAAACCGAGTTTTTCACAAATCTCTTTCTCGAGACTACGACGTGTAGCATAACTTTTCTCCGTCGAAATATATCGAACTCGATGCGCTCTTTCATTTGACACCAACTTCAAGGTCCTACGTTAGGGGATGGGGTCAGCAGACGTTCAACAAAGTTAGGCCAAATGCATTTTTCTGCTTCGAGGGTAAAATGGCTATAGCTTTTTTTCGAACAAGGCTGGAGACTTGCGGTTGTCACCATTCGGTTCAGCTTGCTGAGCTCTATAATATGAGGTAGGTCTCGTCACTGGCGTCAAAGGCCCATGTAAATGATAAACGGTTTTATATGGATTTAGCTAATAAGTCGATGCCGAAAACATCACTTTCTAGTAGTAGTATTTCTAGTGTTAGGACCCACAGGCCCCATTTGTTCTGAATATCCTATATATCATTTTGTAGCCCCTGAAATTCCCTGTCGAATGATATACAGTAGTTGAGGTTTGTTTTGAGCAAAGGGAAGAAATGGAGAAAATACTCTAAATAAAGTTCAATTAAGGGGAGAAAAATTTGGATGCGGAGTTTTTTCCAGTGGGGTGAAAATGTTTTTTTTTGAGGTGCTAGTTCTAATCATGGAGAAAAACTACAGCAGACTTGTGAATATGAGCTTGATCTGAGAGGGGGCCATTTTTGCCTCTTATCGGCCCCCGTCTTTTAATTTCAAACCTCTAGAGAATTCTTTTGCTCTAATTGATATATAAATTCGGATAACTGTTGAATAAAAAAGATATTTTTCATATTAGACGTTAAAAACGGTGTGTGTGTGTGTGTGTGTGTGAAACGGTGTATTATTCTTGTTTGTTTCTACTATTACAATGACTATGAAATTGAATAAAATTCTTTTATTTTGTTTTATTCTGTTAAAATGAATTGAAAGATATTGAAAAGAAAAGAATATATTTTTTTCAGCATCTAGTTCCTGATATAAAATAAAGATTATTGATTAGAAAGCACCCTACTGGACAAAGACGAGATTGAACAGTGTTCTCTCGTCCTTCGTCTCTCGTTTTGTCCGAATTATTTATTTTTGTTCGATTATAGAAGGTATATGTGTATATATGACAAAGGTTAGAAATATATATTTAGTAGAATCTCTATGGGATTTTTTTTCTTCTTCTTCTTCTTCTCGTTCTCTATGGTGAACGTTCTAAACGTTAAATATTCGTATTTGATGCGTATGTATTTATGTTAATCATAAAAGAATAATCGATTGTCCATGAACAAAGTCATCAAATTTGTTTTTAGTTGATCTGGTTTATATTTAGTGAGGGTATGTACTGAACATAACAATTGTTCTTTCTTAGAAAATTGATGCTTGTTAAATTATTTTTTTTTTTGTTCACCAAGGCTGGTATAAGTAAAGAAAAATGAAAATATTTTAGTTGTATAAGGATATATGATTTGAAAATGAGAACTTAATCTCCCTTTCTCTTCGATTTATATATGTCACATACAAATCTTCTACAATTATAGGATTGTCACTATTTTTTTTGTGTGATACGTTTTGTAGAACATTAATATTATTTTATAGTAAATTAAAAGGAAATATCAAGGGTTTGTTTTTACTTTTCGATGATCATTTTAAAAAAAGTATAATTACTATAACAGATCGATCATTTCGATATTTGTTTAGTATTGTTGGACTTGTTTTATATGATACTGCTCGATTGTACACGAAGAAAATGTAAATGTTTTAAAAAAATGACTATTTTTAAACAATTTGAAGCCGTTGTTGCGTAGATTTTTTAAAAAAAACCTAAAATTTTACGTGTTAACTAATTATAGTGTCTAGGGAAATTTTTATTTCCTATGAATGTTTGATTTTTATATGCGCTTTCAGTCTAATCTTTAAAGACAAACTTCTTTGGTATTGGTGTTCGTTTGTTAGAAGATAATCTTTACAAATTTAATGTTTGTGTCTAACTAGTGCTTTATATTGGCGATAATCTTTTTGTCTTCGTTCGTAATCTTTGTTCACCTCTCGTAAGCTATCAACATCATCTTTCCACATTACATATTTTTTGACTGATATGATACTTTCCTATCATTATCATAACATCAATTTCTCTCTTCATTATTCCTTAAGCAAATAAATTATACAATTTCTTTTTTTTACATGATTACTCTTGTATCAATGTAAAAATATTAAATATAACTTTCTTTTTCTTGATCATGGACAAAGTTAAATATTGGGTACTGGAATCATTTCAGTACGATGGAACACGATCGTTTGTTTAATATAGAAAAATATTTCAAATTTTTTTATCAGTGCTCTTAATCGATATTTGTTTTTTTGCAAATCATGACACACTATTGATTCTATCCTGAAGGCTACTGTACATGGATGTCTATTTGATTGTAATACGTGTGTTATGAATGTTGTTGTTTTTCATCTTCCCTACGTAACTAAGTATGCAAGTATAATTCTTATTTGACAATAATAACTTCTTTTAGATTTTACAACGCGGGATCTTTACAAGATTCGTCAATGACTGTTGATTGGGCACTTTTAGCATTTTTCTGTTCAAGCATACGGAATATCCCCAGTGGGTATCATCAAAAGTAGAGAAATTCAGATTAGCCATGACTATGTAAGACATTATGTTTCCTTCGGAAAAAGAAATGCTGTTTTAACGCTGTGTTTGGCTTCTATAAGAGACACTTTTTGTTCATACTCCTGTCATTTCATCAGTAGGTGTGACGCTAGAGGTACAACTGTTGCGTCGGAACAATATTTTTTTTACGTCATAATGCAATAAATTTGTATATGTCTATAGCAAATATTCGATTTTTCATCCTCTGAGTTATTTTTACACTCTCTGCCATTCATTCTAACTACCAGTGCTAAAGCTAATTATATGGACTGTAGTGTAACATGATTGACTCTTTTATATGTGGTAATCAATGTAGACATAAATTTAGAGTATTTTAGCATCATCATTACGTGTTCATGCAAAGAAAAAAAAAACTAAAAACTTAAATTTTCTTAATGTAATAGTTTTTATTTTCCTTTATTTTCAAAATTCGGAATTCAGTGTTTTTTAAAATATTTTACATTGATTTTTCTTTTTATACATAATTAATTTGAAATTAATTCTGTATCTTACAAATCATTCTTTATCGTTGTGAAAACTTTGTTTTAATCGACAAAATATTTCTTCCGTATTTTGTAGTAATGGATAACCTAACATGTTTTATATTGATCATGTGGGAGTCACAAATTCTATAAGAAAATGTTGTTGATTATAATCTGTTTCTCCTTTCTTATATTATGAAGGTTCTTTCTGCACTATTTGTATATGAACATGTTGACGATGATTATGATTATGTGATCAAATAATAGAGCAGATTTGATCTTGAATATCTTGTCGTTCTTCCTTCATTTTTTTTTTTCTACATACACACGTACAAATACCCTAACTCTACCTCTTATATGTAAACAAAAATGAACTGTTTCGTTACGTAAGTGAGTGAGAATTATATATACAGGCACAATTAAATTATAACAATGGAGATTAGACTATATAGTGTGTCGGTGAGCTAGAATAAACTATGTATAATACGGATTGACTTGATCATTTGATAAATTAAGTGAGTGATCAATAATTTATTAGAAAATGAGTTTCTGACATTATGATAAAACATGATGAAAATGATTTAAATCAATCAATTTTTTTTTGAAATTCACTAGCTTATCCATTCTCAAATTTTGATCATATGTTTAACATCACACAAATCTGTTTTGCTTCATCTCTTCTAATGAGATTATTCTATAGTCTGTAGGGATTATCACCGATTCAAAAAGTAACTGATTAAATGATATATTCACAAGTAGTAAATACGGCTAATTAGAAGTGTACTTCAACCATCAAAGCAGGATAGTTGTACAATAACTATTTTTTAGTAACCATTTTTACAATGTTTATAGAACACTTTTTGAGAGAGTGCTATTTCTAAAAATACATCCTCTGTCTACTTTTTACACTCCTGTGGCTAATCTAATAGAACAAGAATTGGTACGTTGAATCGGACACTAAGTTTTCAAATTAGTTTATTCTACTTCTTTATGAGAAGACAGTTAAGATGACAGATCTGCCGGTAATATGAATGAAAAGCACAGATTTTAACAGACAAAGTTAAATGCAAAGAATGAATGAACAGCAATACACACACACTCACAATAATTAGAAAGATTGATTATAATTGACTCCAGTGACAAGAGTTTATCTAATATCAGCATTCATGTAAGAGAGAGAAAATAAAGTGAAGAAAAATATTTTCCTTTTCTGTTGTAGAGATACGGATAGAATAATTAAAGTGTATAAACAAGGATCGATAACACTCTTAATTTAGTGACATGCATAAAAAAAAGATACATCTCAAAATGAAATAAAAATAAAGGAGAGACCAATAATACAAATGTCTAGTCGTTTAGTTTTGAATAGTATTGAGAATAATATTAAATACATGATTAAACTATATTTTCAAAAATGACGTTTGCCACTTGATACAGTACATTCTCTTTTTTTACAGATCAATAGTAATCAATCAATGATCAATAAACCTTAGACGAGAAAACATTAAGGCCAAAATAGAAGGTATATCAAAGATAGTTATACAACAAATTAAGGCAATAGTAGATGATCAAAAAACTTTTTGGATATAAAAACGAAACTTTTAAAAATATATCCTAGTCAAATGCATCCGATGAAAATCATTTTTAAAACCCCCCAAAAAAACTCAACTATTGTTTGAAATTACTTTTAAAATAAATGGCTTATCAAGAGAACGTCTCTTTCTTGGTATCACACAAGTATCAAATCCATTATCAAATTATTTTGTCTTTTATGTTGTTATTCTATTTTCTCACCATATTCAAAACTAAGCGACTAGACATTTGTATTATTGTCTCTCCTTTATTTTATTTCATTTCGAGATGTATCTTTTTCTATGCATGTCACTAAATTAAGAGTGTTATCGATCCTTGTTTATACAGTTTAATTGTTCTATCCATATCTCTACAATAGAAAAGAAAAATATTTTTTCTTCACTTTATTTTCTTTTTCTCTCTCTCTCTCTCTCTCTCTCTCTCACATGAATGCTGATATTAGATAAATTCTTGTCACTAGGGTCAATTATAATCAATCTTTCTAATTATTCTGAGTCTGTATATTGCTGATTTTTTGTTCTTTTCATTCTTTGCATCTATACAGTTAAGATTAAATCTTTTTTTCTTTTTTTTGTTTCCGTTATACAAACAAACTATTCAACTTTTAATGTTTAATTGCTAGCATAGCGTTTATTTGGTATCACAAATTCAAACGGTGAAACAAGTGTCTTGGAGAATTTTCACAATTGTCATTGGATTTGATACTTTGTGTAAATGTGACAATAAGGATAAAGAAAAAAAAAGTCGTTGTTCAATCAAATGTTAATTTGTGAATGACCTCTTTGAGGCGAAAAAAAAAACCCCTTTTTTTTTTTTTTTTTTTTTTATTTTCTTTTTTTGACTGAGCCTGCTTGTACATGTGTTTATGTATGTATGTGTTCAAATGTATGAGAGGTAGACATTAGTATTCAGATAGGGGCAAGTAAAAAGAAAAACGAAGAAAATCAAGTACTGATTATGAAGTACTTTTATTAAAAAAAAATAAACCTGTCATACATCATGATGAGATTTATCAGGGTAAAGATCGCAATTGTTTAAACGAAGAAAATTAATCAATTCATGATATATAGAGGACCTGTCTTATATATTTTACATATATCGGTCAGTATACAAAAAAAAAAGTCTTGACGTTCTGCAAAACGGAATAAACATTTGATTTTCTGTTTGAACAATTGACACGAGTTGTATTTTGTTTTATAGACATCAAAAGTTAGATGATTATCTTGATCCAAAAACAAATTTTTCTTTTGTTTATCCCAGCTCATCTTAGAAAAAACAAAATTTTGTTAACATTTTTACACACATTGTCGTATTTGTCTGTCGTCGCATTCTTTTGAATTTTCAAATTATTGGGTTGTTAATTAGACAAGATTAGTTTAGTTCAAACGTCAAAAAATTTGCTCATGTTTTTTTTTTGTTTTTTGTATTATCAAAAATAAGTCGTTCAACGATTTATAGACATAAAAAAAAAACTAGACGATAATCGAATATTTTTTTTTTTGGATAAAGAATTCGAGTTTTATTGAGAGAGTAAGTTCTTTTTTATTTAAAAAAATTATATTATGATTTATTTAAAAACTAATTTGAAAGTAATATTAAGAATTAGTACTCTACAATGTTAGTCATAGAAAACTTTCATGTTTTTTTGACTAATATGTATTTTTATTTTCAATGGAAACTTGTTAGAGTATAATAATCTAAAATAAACAATAATATTTCGTTTATTCATGCGAGTATAATAAGTTGTGAGAAGTGTATACAAATATATAAAAGATATATATACAAGAATTCAAAAGAAAAATTAAAAAAAAAAAAAAAAAAAAATCATACATCTATTTACTATATTCAAATATTTGTCAATTGATCTATTTTAAATTTTTTTTTAAAATTTTGATATATTTAAAAAAAAAAATAAATAAAATTATATATACAATTTGAATTAAAACCTTTTAAACTATATAGTTTACTAAAAACAACACATTATTTTCATTAGTGATTGATAGAAGAAAAATTGTGAACATTTTGAAAGACACAAGGTTAAACGAATCAATGAATCACTATTTTATAATTTAAAAACGTTTTTCTTTCTAATATTAATGTTTTTTGTGTCTGTTCATATTTCTTTATACAATTTAACATAGAGTATCAAATTTAAAATGAAAAGAAGAAAACGAACTATTGTCTGTTCTTATTGTCCGATATTCTTCTTCTATTTCAATAAAACATAAATCAAATTCAAGTAATTCTTCAGTTTTTTTTATTTTTTTTCGTTAACATTTGTTGTTTATTATAAAATAGAAGAGTGTGAGTAAGAGTTTTTGTAACTTTTTTCGTATCATCACAAATACTTATTTTCATAATTGAGGTGTACGAAAAACAAAAAACAGAGACAAAAAAAAAATGATGTTATAGTTTTCTCTCATCAACCAAAAAGAATAATGTTAGACTAAAGAGAATAGTAACAGATAGATGGTATGCTCAAGATTGTATATCGTATTTCAATTGATATTATTTTTGATCAAATTAAAAAGAGAAAAAAGATAATACTATTATATAAATAACAATATTATTTATTTTTATTTGTAAGTATGTTGATAAGAGGTGATCATCATTTATTAGTGAGACGAATACCATTTTTCTTTTTCACCTAAGAAATAAGTCGCTATTTTGTAACTATTATTTTCCTTGTCCTAGATTATTGAATAGAAGAAGAAGAAAAAAAAAACGGAACAAAATTGAAAGTTTTGTGTCTCATTCATGTGACAATGAAATGTCAAAAAAAGAGAGACTAAGGATTGATTATGTAATTTTAAACAAAAAAAAAAGAAATCTGATGAACATCTCTCCTCTTCCGTAAACTGATCCTTTCACTCTCACACATATACACTCCACACACATATATAGATTTCAATGTCATCAAAACAAATCCCTTTTGTGGGTCGTTATTGAAAATTCTTTAGATAAAAATATTTTGAAACAAAGATCCAATAATTGTCATTGATATGATGTTAACAAAAAAAAGAAAAAAGAAGAAATAGAACAAGTAATTTAATCAGTTTCTGTTATTCATCGTTTTTTTGAAGCATCTATTAATTGAAATGACAGTTCTTTTCTAATGGATAAAACAAAAAATTGAATCTTTTTTAAATTACATTTATTTTGGCTAATGTAATATATAATATATAGATTTTTTTTTTTTTGTCATGTTATACTATTGTCTTTTTCGAAAAAAAAAAAAAAAAAGAGTTTTGTTTCGGAGCAACACAATTCTGACAGATTTATTTCTGAACGTTTTGTATTATAAAACATAATGATTATAACTGACAGTCAAAGGATATTCTATTGTTACTACGGCCTTCTTTTTACGTTCTATTTGTTAAAAAAATTGATTGTTTTTTTGTGTATCATCCTTGATTAAACTTTATTTCTCACTCATTCTATATTTTTTCTTGTTTTATTTTTATTTTAGACTAAAGAGAAGAAGAACGATGTTCAGTATAGAACAACAAATAACATTATCTATTTGAATTTACTTTATTTATTTTTTTATTTATTAAAATATATGAAAAATTAAAATTATTTTTTTCCATCTTTTATACAACGAATGAAAACTCCTAACGAGTCGATGGCCACTGTTGATATGAGTATGAATGGTTAGTATTATTATTATTATTATTATTAAAATACATTTTGTTAGTTTTGATTTTATAGTTTTACTTGTACAAAATGAAACTTTTCTATTCTCATTTATTTAGAAATTCTACCCGGTCTTGAATCATTTCTTCGATCAATGCTACACAGTAAACATCTAGACAAAGATCATCGTCAGGTAGCTGCAATGTATATTGATAAATTAGATCATTTAATTAAAAATACAAAATCGTCTCAGCAACTATCATCGACCAATGAAAATACAAAACAGAAAGAAGGAGAAGAAGAAGAAGAACAACAACAACAACAAGAAAATAAAGTATCTGATGATTTAAAACAACGTATGTATGATATTTGTTCAAATAAACATCATCACATATTGAAACAGATATTTAATTATCATAATCGATTCTAATGTTATGGGTTTTTTTCCCCATTTTAGAACCTGATTGTTACAATGATCAAACAATAGATGAATCAAAACAATTAGTAAAGACTTATATTTATTAAAAATGAACGAAGAAACCATATTTTAATGTTTTTTTTCTATTTAGAATTTAAATACGATGAATGAAAACAATATCCTCTCACATCAGAAGTAAGTGTAGAAAAACAGTGTCAATAATTAGACTTTATTATTCTTGGTTATTTAGAGATCATTCATTAGAAGAAATTATATTTGATGATGAAAGTGATGATTTTACAGATGAAGAAGAAGAAGAACGACAACAACAGCAAAAAATCGAACCAAATGGACAGACTGAACTAAGTGACGAGGATGAATTTGATGATGAATTGGAAGAATCATCAAGAATTGTTCCATGTAGCGAAACAATTCCAACAGAAAATGGACATTCATTAAATAATCATGGTTATGATAGTTGGAATGGTGTTAGCAATAAAAGTAACCATAGTAATCATAGTCAGTGGTATATTGATACACCGAAAAATGATTATCTCGAAGCATTAACGCCTCTATCTAATAATAAAACTGGTTTGTATCTTTTCTTCATCAAATATTCTAAATAAAAAGATTTTTCTTTCATTTTTTTTTCTGTTTTAGATTATTTATCAAACGGAAATGACACGGAAAATGTAGTTCCAAAGTGAGTACAAATATTTTTTTTTTACAAATATTATCATTTTAACTTCTTTTTTTTTAATATCTGTTATAGTATTCCAAATACACCTCGTTTATCAACGTCAACTTCGTCCTCTATAATTGCTGATGGTTTATTACTTACCTATGAAAATCAGACATGGATTTGGAGATACTATGTACTCGATGATTATGATTTAATTTGTTTTACAACAGATAAAAAGACAAATGAAACACCATTATGGGTCACAGATATTACGGGAGCAAAAGTATGTTTAAGAAAATTTTTACAAAATCTTTAAGAGAATCCTTAATAAATATCTTTTCCTAAGTAGAAATAAAGAGTTTTTTTTTTCTATTAAAAATAGGTTCAAACAACAATAATTGATAAAACTGAATGTTTATGTTTACAAATTGGACTTTCTGAAGCAATTTATGTAAGACCAGTCGATCAAAGTCAACTGCCTATTTGGCTCAAGGTATGAATAATCTTTAATTTAGATTACCTTTGTATATATATAGTCATTATTTTATTAGGCATTTCGTGATGCATCCATAGCTCAAATATCGAAAGATAATAATAACGTGAATCGACCTGATCATCAAAAAGGTATGAAGTATTTGATTCTATATACTAAAATATCATTTAACATATTTATAGAACGTAATAATAGTGTCAAAAGTTTATCGAAAAATGCCCGACGTATGTTTCAACAATTCAATCGTAAAAAAGGACAAATTGTATCACAATTACTTGAGCAAGTAGCAAATGTGGCCGGTGTCGATGATAAAACAAGAAAACATTGTGAACTAAGAGGTAATTAAGATTATTTCAATTGAAAAGAGCGACTATGTTTAATGTTTTGTTTTTTTTAATTTAAGGTTTCCTCGTCATATCATGTGATAATGTTCAATTTTTGACGAAATATTGTACAATTGTTGATGGATCATTTCGTGTTCATAAATCTCGTTTATCAGATCAATATGATTATGAATTGTGTTTACAACAGTGTACATTGACATTTCCAGAAGAAAAAACGCGCGATGTTCAATTTGCGCTTATAGATCATTCGTCAAAACATCAACAACAATTATTTATTCGTGGAAATAATATTTATTCTATGGGTAGACTATTGAACACACTCGCGAAGTATGTTGAAATAGTTGGAAGTTCTCAATTGATATTTTCACAACAAACAACACCGATTATAAGCAAACAACGAGTTACTAACGGAACATCGTGTTCATCTCAATCACACATTTATTCGGATGTCGATTCTTCGTCAAGAGGTGGAGGAGGAGGAACCGATTCAATTGTACCATCAATTATGGGATCTCAATCAATTACAAATATTAGAGGTCAAAGTAAAGCTACACCAGGTATAATACATACATGAGCTTTAAGATTTCTAAAAATAGATGATAGATGTAAATGATTATTTGCATTTATCTTTAATTATTAAACAAGTATTCGTCTGAGACACACTGACTAACATCAAAACAATTGTAAGAGAAAATTGTTTACGTTCTACACATAAATGAGCTTTCTAATTTCTGTCTGTGAAACTAATATTTGATCTCGTTGTTTTTATTTAGAAATATATTCTCCAAGTAGTATCAAATCATTACCAGTTGGGAAATTTAAAAATAACAATGAGCATACGTTCCAGGATCAATCATTAAATGACGTCGATCAAGTATCATCTTTGAAAAAAAAAACTGTTTATCGTAATGCCTCTAAATTATATGGTGTAGCTGACGATGATAAGGATGCTCCAGCATTCTTGTTACCACTACGAAGACATTCAAATGATGCATTATTAAACAGTAATGGAAATAAAACAAATCATCATAAACATCGAAAAATTGTCAGTAGTAAAAATAATGATAAACCAAAATCTTACGATAATATTCCTGAACAAATTAATCACACATCGAAAAGAACATTATCTGATCATAATAATAATCATTATAATCGAATTAATGCAAAAAAAAATGGTGAACAGCATAGATTAAACAACAGGTATGAGATAGTGTGCTCCGTGTATTCTAGAATTTTGATTCCCACAGCACATTTTTAAAAAGACATAATTCAGAGGAGTTTTGAACAGATTACATTTTTAAGATTTCTAAATAGTCAAGTTGAAATGTATCGTTTTAGTATGACTGAATTACCATTAACTACTTCCAATATTAATCATCGAAAATCACCAATAAAACCACCATTTAAACAAATTGAACATCAACGCTCTGATTCTATATCAAACAGCGTTCCATCATCACCAGATAGTTCTGTATTTTGCCTACGTACAGAATCATCTCATCGTAATTCACGTCGTAATCATAACAATAATAATAGTAATAATAATCATTCACAGTCACAAAATCGATCTGTTTCCTCTGTAACACCCTATCGTAATCGTAAACCAGACGAAATTAAATCACCTACATCTTCATCTTCTGATTATGTGACACGTTTAGCTAATTTATTTTCTCGGAGTTTTTCATCACAACCAAAACCGGATAATGGTCAACAACAACAACAACAACAACAAGATATCTATAACAAATTAAATGAAAAAGAGACCGGTACTCAAACATACTCAACTTATCTAGATAATCAACAGCATCAAACACCTCAACAATCTCCATCGAAAAATGTTGCCAAACGAACAAGTTTTCGATCAAATAATCAAAATCATAATCAAACAAGTCTTTATAATACTCGTTTGTCAAGAGATCATCACTTGACTGCAGCTGATATCAGTTTACCATTGGTACAAGACAATAATGAGAATCACTCAACAGCACATTTTCCAATGCCAACCACGATTTATGACACAAAACAAAATGGATGGTCAGAGGTAATATAAATGTTTTAACTTTTTACTATATATGTTGATTAGCAGGTAGTCTACTGTATTAATAGGATATAAATGACAGAGATGATTTATAGGTAACTTTTCAAGTTGCTATCTCATTTAGACTGGAAATAATAATACAATGAACATCAATCAAAACTATGCATTATCATCATCAAATGTTCTTCCTCGAACAGAATTAAAGTCGAAACGAGTTTATGATATTCCAATAACAATTGAACGGAAATATCAGCCTCCGTCATTATTAAACGATGTTTCGTTAAACGAAAAGTCATCTTCTCATCGACCTGTAAAACTTATTTTAACACCATTTCAACAATACTCAACGCCTATAACGTTAACATCTAGTAGTCGTACTATTGAACCAATATTTCAGAATAATCGTACACTATTACAAGATGTTGAAGATGAAATCAATCGAAAAAAAATAGAAGAAGAAGAAGAAAGTCCTTATGGAAATCACTATGATAATTGTCGAAACGATTCGATTTCACCAACAAATGAATCACATCATTATCGTAGTTCATCACCACTCGGAGTGGCAAAATTTCGTTTTGTTATTCCATTTAATCATAGTCCAACATCACCATTTGGAACAATAACAACAAACACAACTGCATCACAAAAAATAATTAAACCATCTAAAAGTAATTCCTCGTCACCTTCCTCGATTTCTTCTTGTCATTCATCATCAACAGTATGTTATAATGGATCATTATCTTCTTCAATGAGTACCACAGGATCAAATTCTACAGCTTCTAATTATTTGAACAAAAACAATAGTAACAACAATAATAATAACAGTCGTAATGATTGGTCACCATATAAACCAAAACAAATTCAAATGAAAAATTATTCTTCTATTTCTACTAATGTTGCTGTTGCTTCAACTAACAACTATAATAGATTTAATCAGGTATTATTTCATTCTCATTTGAATCCGAGAGGAATGATGATGACTAATGTTTGAGATAAAGAACACTTGTGTATCTAGTGAGAAAATTTACTCTAGTACTAGCAAACCATCCAATGAGCACTTTTAAAATGGAAGATTATTATGATCAGGTAGCAAAAATCAAAAAATATATATATATTCATATCTAATGATGGATAAACTAATGCTTTCAACCAATAACAGCTTTACAATACTTCAAGTTTAACCATTTTAAACGTATACACTTTTATATCTTAATTTGTTTTCCTTTTGTTCTGCTTGTAGGTGACAAATGGTAGTAATAATACAGAAACAGAAGTTTGATTTTATTTAATCATTTTTCTTTTTTTTTCTTTTTTTTGTTATATCAAACAAAATTTGTATTCTTCAATTTATTTTATTTTATTTCATATTTTTTTCTGTCGAACCTCAAACATACAGTTTTTTATCTAGCTTCAGTTTTATTTATTTGATTTTGAAAAAAAATGCCATCTCACATACTCAGAAGTAAAAATTCACGTGTTTGTTTAACGGTATCCCTATAACTTAGATAGTGTATGGCGTATAACAACAGTATCTCTAATTTCTCTTATTTTTTTTATATTGATCCTTCTCTTTCTCTCTCTCTTTCTCTCTGTTGTGGTGTGTATGTCAATCAAAATAAAACAATCTTTCATTTCTTATTTGTATATTTTGTACATTACTTTTTACACGTGCGTTTCGTACTTTTTTTATTTGTTTATGATCATATTAGCTTATCGAATTCAGAATGAAAAAGATACCATGTTGCTTAATCATAACAGAAGAAGAAATTCTATTTTATCTGTTTTATATAACACTAATCAAGTCCAAAAGGGCAGAAGACTACACAGAAATATTTTTTAGCTCATATTTGCCTTTTTTTATCGTTTTTTTCTAATATTATGATGCCATCAACTAAGGACTAATCAAGGAACTAAGGAAAACTACTGGTTACAAGCTGTTATACAAGTTACCATTTCTTATTCTCATTTTTATATTTTAATGAATACTTGCTAGTCTTATAAAAAAGAATTTCATACCCTTTTGTGAGGTCCAAAACGAACTCTATTGGTTTGCAAAGCATTGGTCTTTATCTTTTCATTCCTTCTTCGAACTAACATTCAGACTCAGGTGATAAAACAACTATGCATTTTATTTTCTGGTTTCTACAAAAAAACAAATTAAAGTCAGATAATTTGATATTACCATAGAAGAAATAAATAAGAAACAGATCTGATATCATTTTTTTTTATATAGTCCACTTTTTATCGTTTCATCTATCTTTAATTTTCTCTTTTTAATTAAAACTTATTTTTCACAGAAAATGATACAAACAAAAATTATATCTTGATTGCTCACATTCCAATTAGCATTATGATTTTATCTGCAATAGAGAGACACTATGCTAGATAAATAAGTGATTGATTATTTTTGGTACTTAAAAAAGCTTGTTTTAATCAAATGAAAACTCTTGCTTTCCACGTGTGAATGTATATATTTTAATAATGTTTGAAATACACACATTTTGAACAGTTATCATCGTGAACAATATTTCAACGAACTTATGAATTCTTTTTTTCTTCATCGTCTTTGTCTTCTGCAACCGGTTACTATTCAATGATTTTCTTTATTTTGATCATTTGTTTTTGTTCGTTTTTACACTCACAGATATTTAGTGTTTTGTTTATGTGCTTTGTTCATTTTTGCTAGCATGGTGAAGTGTTTATGCTTGCATCCTTGTTTTTCTATTCAGATGTTTAGTTAATTTTGTCTAATAAACAACATTGTTTTGTTTTTTATCTTTGGGTGTGTTTATTGTTGAAATGAAACATTTACTCTTTCTTATTTAAGATCTCCTCTCCACCGGCTAGAATAGTCATCATCGATTCTCATCAAAAGTATTGATTTTAAAATAAGCATATGGTTCATTAGCTCATAGTTGATCAATCTTTAGATGTTCTTCTCCTGAATTCGATCTTCCGCTTTTCATACGCTGTACTTCTCCAACTATGCATTTTTCTATTGCACTAAATTGTGCAAAAGGAAATTACGAGTTATGATGATACATTCGTATGAAGGCTGTACACTTATCTATATATTTAAATAGTCTTTAAATAGGCACATGTGAGTGATCACTTGTAAAGACTATTTAAATATATAGATAAGTGTACAGCCTTCATACGAATGTATCATCATAATTCGTAGTTTCGTTTTGCACAATTTAGTGCAATAGAAAAATGCATAGTTGGAGAAGTACAGCGTATGAAAAGCGGAAGATCAAATCCAGGAGAAGAACACCTAAAGATTGTTCTAAAACGAATATCTCTCCTATAAAAAGTATTCTCTAGCTCATAGTTGAGTGTACACTCTCAGAATCAGTATCACTTTCTGCATTCGAACTGATTCTTCATGATTTTCGAGCAAATCTTCTAGAAAGTTCAGAAGACAAGATCCCCAAACACTAGTTGTTCCCAGATATTCGTACAATAAAAATGTTTTCTGGTGGTAGATTTTTAAAGCAAACTTTTCTACTCAAAATGAGACAGTATAACTCTGTCTAATCTTGTGTTAAAAAATAATAACAATTTTTCTGTAAAACCTAAAATGCTTCAACAAATGCACAACATTTCTTTGAAATCGATTTTTTTCATTCAGGACTGTTTGTATTTTCCCATCAGAAAGGTGCGGAAGAACTTGGGTTGGTTCCAACACGAAGGTAACACTTGCGGCTAGAGATTAACAAGGCCTGATTTTAGAGTTTTGTTCTGGTTATCAGGAGAAGGCTCGATTCGATTTTCCAAAATCTCAGAGGCTTTTTTGAAATTTTCGACTTCTAATGCTTGCCGACAACCAATAACGCAAATATTCAAAAGTCAAACTCTGTCAACCTCTAGCCATATGTTTTAGCTTCATTTTGAAGTGCATCTTTCTTGTACGAAAATACTAACAATCCCATTTGTTCACTGTTGTGGCTCGCGATACAGACAAAATACCAATTTCATCACTCTACTTTGACACAGTCACTATTTCCTGAAATTTTTGTCAAGATCCGACTTATCGTTACCAAGATGGATTTTTGCCAGGGGGGGGACCTGGATTCCAAACTAGATATATCTGTTGTTTCTTTGCCGTGAAATAGAATTGAATTTATTCAAATAAAACAGATCATATTTTATACTTTTCAATGGTTCAATTTCAGATAAAAACATTCTTGCTGTTATAGTATATTAAATTTTTGTATTATGGTAAGTTCTTTTTTTTGTAGAAAAACAAAGGATTTCGTCTTATTTTGTTGTTTGTTTAGATTCAGTTTATTTTACTGTTCAGTCGTCAAGGTAAATTACGTTTGCAAAAATGGTATACAGCACAAACGGATAAATCAAAGAAAAAAATTACACGTGAATTAGTTGCAACAATATTAGCTCGAAAGCCGAAAATGTCAAGTTTTCTTGAATGGAAAGAATTAAAAGTTGTTTATAAACGGTATGTTTTATAGATTGTTTTGTATGAATTGAGTATAGATAATTCTACTTTTTAGATATGCTAGTTTATATTTTTGTTGTGGTATTGAACAAGAAGATAATGAATTATTAACACTTGAAACAATTCATCGTTACGTTGAGCTATTAGACAAATATTTTGGAAGTGTAAAAAACGATGAAAATGTTTAATTTGTAAGATCTCTAATATCTCTTTCGTTTTAGGTATGTGAATTGGATATTATATTTAATTTTGAAAAAGCTTATTTTATGTTCGATGAATTTATACTTGGCGGTGAAGTACAAGAAACAAGTAAAAAGGCAGTATTGAAAGCAATTAATGATCAAGACGTAATACAAGAAGTATGTATTCTACGTTGATAATTGCTATGTAAAGAGAGAGAGAGAGACAGAGAGAGAGAGAGAGAGAGAAAGAGAGAGAGAGAGAGAGAGATAGAGAGAGAGAGAGAGAGAGAGAGAGAGAGAGAGATAGATAAAGAGAAAGAAAGAGATACATTAAAAATGAGAATGATTAATTT
>CAJNOQ010004441.1:0-17509 GCA_905250885.1 Didymodactylos carnosus | reverse complement strand
TACTTTAGTTTACTGAAAGAGACTTTTAAGTCTCACTTAAGACGATCAGCGGATGATCATAATTACTTTCAATACTTTTTGAACATGTTTAGTAATATAGCCCGATCGGGATACAACGATATCCCGATTCGAATCTTGATTATATCCCGATCAGGATTTATAGCCCAATCGGGATAATCGTATAGGCCGATCGGGATAAATATCCCGTTCGGGATATAAGTCATGACTCCGCACTGCCTTGTGGAAAAAGGTGTAATGCAAGGAAAAAGCTACTTTTATTTTAGTAGGTATTAAAACCGGACAAATATAAAAAAGTTTTTAATTTTATTAAAAATCTATATACACGTTCTATTAAAAAGTACACCTTAGAGTGTGCAGAAAAAGAAAAACGCGAAACTTTTATTCATTTTGCGTATGTCTTAATGCCTGAATTGCATCAATATGCTTTTATTTATCTTTATGTTCATTCTCACTGTACGTGAGCAGAGAATAAATAGAAATCATCATTTCTGTTTTTTTCTTACACACTAAAAGAATTGATTTGCACAACCAATACAAGATGAAAGTCTAGCATTTATGTCACTATAGACACTCGAAAATATTCCAGTTGAATCAGTTAAGATGAATTACCTTGTAATGAAAAGCAACGCGTCACATTATCACTTGTAAATGTGTTCGACGTTTAAGGAAATAAGTCTTTGAAACGTATAGACGCAATGCATATAAATTGTTTCAATATTCAAGCCACATTACACATTTGTCTATAATGTAGTGCAGTTTAATATTAGTCAGAAGGACAAATTTCTTGAATATTTTTTATTAGAATAAATCATAGGTCATTGGAGAAAAGCAGTTCAAAAACTAATACTAATATAATTAAAATGTGATAATCCACTGAAATACTGTGCTTCCCCCATCATAGAGGACCATCTGGGCTTCTATTTTGTCCGGCAAGTCGAATTCTAAAGGCTGATCTTCTACTGCGCTCTAGTTTTGTCGCCTACTAGTAGCTCAACGGTTACTCCCTACGTACTTGAGTTCATCATCTATTAGAGCAACATTTTCACGAAATTTGTTTAAAAATATGCAGGTATACGTATAGGACAGTTTCCGATTTTATCTGACGGACATAATAGAAGACCACTGACCTTCTACTTTAGGGAGAGAGTTAGAAGACCATAGTCATCTATTTGGCTTTTAAGTCATATAATCGACTGTGGTCTTTATTATGGGGGTGTGGTGCTTCCTCGACTGCGATGCTATTTTGTGAGCTTATCATTTCATCAGCTTTATCGATTGCGATCTTTGCTGAACCAATAATAGATACTTGTAACCTCTTAACATATACAAAATTTTGAGCTCTGTCTAAAAACGCTGCACCTGATATCCAATAATAGTAAGAGAAATTTTCTTATATTCGGCTTTAATTATGTGATTCCTTTTATGTATGTTAAATTCATAAAAAAAGATAAGAATAAAATGTGTCCATGGTAGTAACAAGGATTATCTCCCTGCAAAAAGTCTGAAATTGACTTTAAGCTAAAAAATGAAATAAGGCGGAAAGTAAGCAAAGGCTCAGAATAGCGTTCTAGAACGACATTACAGCTGAATCTTCCCGAGGAGTGAGTGGCTTCTATTCAATCCTTAATGATCATTTGGCGAAGGTGGTACAAGCGCGAATTGACGATCATCCGACACGAAATCAGAACATAACTATATACTATTGGGAAGGATCACTAGATAGTGGCCTCTTCATTTATTAGGTGATCATTTGAGAATTCTGTATCCACAGGAATGTCCTACGGTGAAATGAGTAAGCTCTTCTTGTGCAACTAGCATGCCTCGAAAGGTCTGCCCTTTAAAAGCATATTGTTTAAGATTAGGATGATAAGTGAATAACGTTGCAATATCTAGTGATCCTTTCCAATAGTATATAGTTATGTTCTGATTTCGTGTCGGATGATCGTCAATTCGCGCTTGTACCACCTTCGCCAAATGATCATTAAGGATTGAATAGAAGCCACTCACTCCTCGGGAAGATTCAGCCGTATATGCTCGTATGGCTTGTGTAACATCGTTTTCTCTTGTCGCTTTTTGGAAATAGGATTGAATGCTTTGATAGCACTCATTATGGTTTTCTTTCAAATTCCGTTGAATATAAAGATGAAATACATCATCAATAATTTCATTCTCATTGGCATTCCATGTTTTTTCTAAATAACGACGATAATTTGCTGCTATTTTACTTACATTTGGATCAACCAATATCCATTCATAAGGCACATCTTCGCCACCAAAACGATTGGTTTATAAATCAACATATGTTCTACGCGTCGTCGATCTTTGTACAGTTTTAATGTTTTTTTGAATTGTTGCGATCTTTTCTTGAATAGTGACAATTTTCTTTTTATCAAAATACCAATCAATTCCTTGATATAATTCCATTGCCTTCGTTAAATGTTCAGAAGCTAAATCATATTGACGTACTGTTGTGTAAATATCAGCAATTTTTTCTTCAATCGCTGCAATTCTCTTGTCTTTATTGTACCATTCGCATTCTTTATATAATTTTATTGCATTGTTTAAATGTTTAGTAGCCGATTCATAGTGACATAATGCTATATAATCATCGGCTAATTTTTCTTCAACAGCTGCAATTTCCAGTATTACGAAAGATCTCTTACTTTCATTATATAATTTCAATGATATTATTAGATTTTCATTAGCTAAGTCATATTGATGTGATAGTATATAAATATCAGCTAATTCTTTATGACTTTTAACTGTTTGTACTATCTTATGATCAATGTCATATTCATTATCCGTTGATTTCGGTGCACAGTCTTTCAATATATATTCGTGTTTGAGTAATTGATATCTAAGTGCTGAATGATAATCATATTTATATTCAATGTTGATTTTGATTATTTGTTCACAAATCAAACGAATATTTAAAAAATCAGGTTCAAAATGTTGTAGATAAATTTCAAGAGCTTTTGCATAGTTAATCAAAGAATCATCATATCTAAATATCGATCGGTAAATATGAGCTAGATCTTCCATGTCAGAGGCAGCTTTCATATCATTAGATGAAGGACATTTTAACATATTTTGTATAGATAGTTCTTTGTGTTTAATAACCATTAAACCATTTTCTGTTTTTTCTTCCTTATCATTACTAACCTCCATTTTAAGTAGATACACATCTCTCAGCTTATCATGTATGTTCATTAGTTCATAGTCCATCACTACTTTTTCAATCGCTGATTGAAAATAACTAATAGCTAGATCATAATGCTCCTTAGCGCTAACTAAATTATTCTTTTTGTGATAGTAACACCCACCAATATGTTCATGAATCGTACCAATATCAAATGAACAATTCAATTCATCATCGTTCATAAATTTAGTCCAAATTTTTATTGCTTCGTTGTAATTTGATAATGCCGAAGTGAAACCGAATAAATTCCGCTGTGCCTTTCTTGCTAAACAGCCCATTTTAACAGCTAATAGCCATTTTTCTGATGGATATAAATCATTCATCAATCCATTAAAAATTGTGTTTACATCTTCAGCTGACACATTGTACATAAAACGGACATCACATAGTGTATTAACGCATCTTTTTAAAATTCTTCTGTTGCTTGTATTCTTAAAATCTTGATTGTCCTTATTGTCAGTGGTATAAATTAAGCTTAGTTTAACTATCCAAATTTTTTCACTTTCAATATAAGAAATATTATCGTTTCTAAATTGTGTTCCAATCATAAATAATAATTCGTTTTCATTTTCAAATTGACTTAAATGTGAAATATTACCATACGGACGAGATTGTTGACGAACATCAATTTCAATTTCAAATAAAATATTTTGAAGTTCATCATTATGTTGTGACGATTGATCTAGAAAGGCTGTTGCTGAAGAACGATCGAGAGATGTTGAAAAGAAACTAGTGTTTACAATCAAGCTAGAGTGGTTGAGCTTTTTAATTTCAGCGTTCGACATAACTTGTCCACGGTATACTTTAACCACTGGATTTTCTATATGTGTTAATATAAATTTTTCATGTTCTTTTTTCAACTGTCGATAGATATCGTGTAAAAAAAAACCAAATAAAAACATGACTTCAATATTATGTTGACGAAGAGCTCGATTCATCAGGCGATAAAGAAATGTGTCTCTTGTATACCACCAAACAGCTCTGTCCGGTTTATAATCGTGTTCAAATTCTTTTAAAATGCCTACTTGTGTTGTATTTCCCTCATAATAATTTTTCATTATACTTATGAATTGTTTAAAACATTCTGTTGGATACGGTAAATGGACCAGAAAATTACAGAAATATGTCTCCCAAGAGGAGAAGAAATATTCTATTGTTTGATCTTTTCTTCCTATATCACTAAAAAATCCATCTTTTACATGTTTTAAATATTCCTCAACATCTTGTGTCAAGTCATTCAATAAGTGTTCCAGCGTTACATAAACTTGTTTTATCTAGAATATTATTTGATTTTTTTCGAGTTATGAAAAATCCACAAACTTCTTTTAACATAATTAGACGTACTTTTGAATAATTTGAAGCCCATTGTTGATGGTATTGTTTGTTGTGATAATAAATGTAGGTTAGCCAAATAGTTTTTAAATTATGAATTTGAGGAATAAGAGCCTGTCCCAATTTACCTGAACATACTAAAAATGTGGCAGTGTCTTTCGTTCGTTCAATATATTGCAAACATCCTTCAATATCATGGAACAGTTTCGTATAAGCAACTATTTTTCCTAAACCTTCGAATGTAGTTGAAGTATTGATGTCGTTATTACTGCTGACATTATGATCCAACCAAATTAATTGGTGTGATTCAAGATTGACCCTTTCACGATTAAATACTGTCACTTGCGTATCTGACGTTGTCGTCGTTGCATTAGTGATGACTGATACTGGTGTAGTTGTTTGTAAATTTTGAAGATTTATTGATGTAGATACATTGTTATTGCTAGTTTCAACTGCAATCTTACTGTGTTTGCAGCCCATTTTTATTAGCAAATGTATTCAGTTAACCTGTTACCCCCGGATGTCCACACCCGCGGATATTAATAAAATCGATATACAAAAATAACGAAGCGTCATATCAGAACCGGATTTTGTTCCAACCTTAGAGACAGCTCTCGATTCGTAAAAAAGAAGTTTTTTTCTATGGAATCTTGACTGAGATAATTAACGTTTGAAATCAAAGAATTCAAATTTTCGAATCTTTGTAAAAGCTTTTTCCATTGATTTAGCATAGAACGGTTTTCAGATGTGGTGGTTGAAAACTATTGCTAGAAGGATCTACTCTATAATTACACAAGAAAATAAGGTTTCTGTCAAGTTGCCTTGGTGCACCGTGTTCAGTAATGTAATGTCCACACCTGTGGACATCAGCGGGGTGTGACATGAAAAGTACAGCTTTTTTTGTTTTACATTTTTTGTAAGGTATCAGTAATTCAAAGTATCAACACTTTTTATTTTTGACTTGAAGGCACATCATTAGATACAGTTTTATCTGGTGATCACGAATCTGGCCTTATTTTTTCGATTTGAGTGACTTTTCCCGGTGAAAAATGCAAAATACTGCGAACTCCTCAAGAACACCAAAATCTGACTTTTGAGAAAATCACTATTATCTTCTAATAATTTTACATTCCGATCTCATCAATGTAATTTTCGGATTCTTTGACTCAAACTGAGTATAGACATGTGGTCTAGAGCTAGATCGGGCCTATCGGATAGGCTGTGGAAATTTAAAAATCGGTGGTTCTCCGCTGGTGCGACCTAATTTTGCAACCCTGTCTAGTGCTTTCGGTGGAGAGCTAGCACCTTCATTCATACGTCATTCGAACCGCCGGATCGCACGCTACACACTAATGGCTCGATTCTTTTTTTAGGCTTTTGGAGACCCGTTTTTCTGGAAAACCAGGTTTTTAGAAACTCTGAAATATAATTAAAACCATTACTAATATAGCATAATTTTAGCCCGTACATTTCTGATTAAAATGAAACGTCTCTCAGCTCTACAGGCTCTTTCTTTGCAAAGCTATAGAATTTACAAGAAAAGCCCTAAATGTTCATTGTCAGCTCAAAGCTACAGAAATAAGAAATTAATTTTTAGGGCTTTTCTCGTAAATTCTATAACTTTGCAAAGAAAGGTCATGTAGAGCTGGGAGATGTCTCATTTTAATTAGAAATGCGCGGGCTAAAATTATGTCTCATTAAGAAAAGTTGTAGGTATCTTTTAGGTTTTCCAGAAAACTAGATCTTTAAAACCCAAAAAACAAAGAATCAAGCCATTAGTTTGCAGCACGCGGTGCGGCGGTTCGAATGGCGTATGAATGAAGGTGCTAGCTCTTCACCGAAAGCACTAGATAGGGTTGCAAAATTAGCTCGCACTAATCCGTTTTTGAGGAGTTCGCAGTATTTTGCGTTTTTCTCGAGGAAACTCGCTCAAATCGAAAAAATAAGGCCAGATCACCAGATAAAACTGCATCTAATGATGTGCCTTAACAAGTTCGGACAACACAGAGGAAAAAAATCGCGTTTTTCATGTTGTTCCCTGCAAATGTCCACGCCTGTGGACATTCCATATTCTGTCACCTAGGCAACTTCATTTTATTTTAACTATCTAATGGGCATCGTGAGCACTCAAGAACTTCACTTTAGTAGTCGTCTTTCATGGATCTTCAAAAAAATACCTTCCGGGGGTAAAAGGCTAAGAAGACTCAACGAAAAGGTACGTTTCAGAATTCATCATATTAATCTAATAAACATAAATAAATTTTGCGGTCAAACAACGTAAAACTACCCATCTAAACTCGCCTTACTACTGCTAACAATGTAATAAACTCACGTACCTTTTTACACCTTTTTCTTTCTCAATAACAGTTATGAATTTTTTGTCATATGAAGTATAAAGTCATTCTTTTCTGTCCTTATCAGATGAAAATCGTAAACGTGAATGATATATATTGAATTCTTTTTTTCTTTATGCTTTTTAAGAAAGAGAAGGACAGTGTATGTTTTTTGTTAGATGTTCGTTAAAATATATTATCATAATTTGAACGAGATAAACCTGTTAAGAAAGTGGCCATAACAATACGTATCAACTGTCACGATCGTGGTCGGATCGGAGGCAAAATTTATTTTTTGATTTTGGTATGCTAGACTCAAAATACCTGAAAAATTGATATCATGAAATAAGTGATTTTTCAAGTTTTCTGGCTCCAGAATGGCATTAATCGGGTCTCCAAAAGTCTTTTTGCTCTCTAAGATAGAGCGGATAATCAACATGCATATTACCCCACCAGCAACTCGTATAATATTTGATGGACTACTTTAACAGAAAACGAAATATGGTGATCTGCTGGTTGGTCGATGCGAAAAAAGCAAAAAGACACTGAATGCCGCTGAATATTGAAATATTTGTGTTACTTATGATCTTGATTTTTAAACTCGACTGCTCAAATTAAGAAAATTTGTTTTACAACCGCCTTTTTAGCTAGTGTTTTAAGCTGAGTTTAAAACTCAAAACTAATCATTTCCCTTCTCTAATTGCAGTGTGCTTTGTTCAACTTACGAGGGAAGACCCCCAACTGTCCAGAAGCTTTTGGTCCAAAACTATAATTCTCGCGACAAAAGTCACGATTTTCGCGATCGCTATGAGGTCGTGATCCACAGAACTGATCGCGCTGTTCACGCCGTTAGTCTTGTTCTCGCGACGCGATCGCTATGATCTCTTGCAGCAACTCTTCTTGTCGCTACGCGATCACTCGAGAAGTAGTGGTTATGCGCAAGAATGACTTTCTCGTGCTGCGAATAGCACGAAATCGTAGCGGTCACAACGCGAATGAGGCGGAACAGTGGACCTGGGTACACATGTTTAGTTTAATTGGTGAGTTACAAAGTTCTTCCCGTTCTTTTATATACTACTGAACTGCAAAACAAAACGATGAATAGCGACTAACCGTTTCTCGCGGCAGGACAGCGGAAGTCACGACGCGAGAAAAAAAAGTCGCGATCAGATTTAAAATCATTTTAAGATTTTATCGCGATTGCGCCGCGACAGTAAAAACATTCACAACCGGATTTCAACACCAACTGCGCCGGGTACTTCAGCTAGTTACAGATAAAAGTCATTTTAATATTGTCGCGCTTTATAAGTTGTTGAAAATTTTTGAATGACAGATAATTCTCTTGGATTATTTTGATATTGTTTTTGACATAAATCAACCAGTTCAGCAATAGCTGCTGTTGCTGGTTCTTCATACTCATTCATAAGCTTATCAACGTCGCTGAAAACTGGATACTTCTTACTTAGATGTTCATAAAACCTAAAAATACCAGTAAGCTGGTCTTTCATATTGGCTAATATGTAAATAATTAATTGAAACCACATAAAAGAAGTATGTTCCGTTTGTAAAACTGATAATGACTTTTCTGTTTTTATTGGTAAATCCATCTCTTCTGCTTTCTGACGTTATGTCTGATTTTTTTGCAATTCGGTCAATTAAATCGTCCACCGA
This sequence comes from Didymodactylos carnosus, assembly GCA_905250885.1. Lineage (NCBI taxonomy): Eukaryota > Metazoa > Rotifera > Eurotatoria > Philodinida > Philodinidae > Didymodactylos > Didymodactylos carnosus. The sequence goes on along the minus strand of CAJNOQ010004441.1, from coordinate 8,953 downwards.
TGTCGAAACTGCTTCTATCTGACGAGGGAAGGCCTCCAACTGCCCAGAAGCTTTTGGCCCAAAACTTAGTGGACAATAGGTAATCGAGTGTCCTGATTCCGAATATTACATTTGTTTGGGCCCAAGTTTAGTTTAAAGACCAGGCTTTTGAAATACTGGCTTTTTGGGTCGAAAAACCATTTGCAATAAAAAGAAAGTTTGATCCGCGAATGTGAAAGAGCATATCGCGAAATCCACGTAAAACTGTTTTTCAAGGTTTTAGAGGAGGTTTTGAGCGGGTTTTGAAAGACTAAAACTTAAAACTACACCAAGGAAAACGCGTTTTCGCACTTATGCGTTTTGTGCGATAAAAATACTGTTTTCTAGGTTATCGAACGTGCCAAATTCGAATATTCCATTGTTTTCAGTCCTTAGAAGAGCTAAAGATTTGGATTTGACGGAGACAATAGTTTGATACAAAAATCTTTTACGCGAATGAAGCAGTTTTTCGACATGCCTAGATCAAAAAAATGGATTAAAAGACAATTTGAATGAATTACCTTGAATGATTTTTCTGATTTCACGGTTATTTTTATAAACAAGTCGGCTTTCAGAAAATTTTTCACTTGCCGATTGAAATAACAGTCGAGCGGTGGGAGCTGGTCCGTTGTATTTTGTATATTTGTAGACAGGTAACTTGCTTTCCACCACAGTTTTTCGGTTCATATGTTTCTGCATGACATTGATCGGGATAACTATCAGAAAGTAGCAAGTGTGTGAAAATTTGATTTCCAACAATTTTATCCCCATACTGGAACTGGGAAATGCTTCTTTGCAAAGATAATCGCTAATTACCGGTTTTCCTCTTCATTAATTGGACTGAAAACGGTTTGCTGCACTGAAAATACTAACTATATATTTACTTATCAAAAATATTAAAATTGAGCCTTGAAAAATCATCGGTTCTTTTAGGCTTCGGTTTTTCGGATTCGGTTAGACGGAACTGGTGTATGCCTAGTTACATTTTCGACTATATAGGTGCATATGTGTGAGCTTTAAAAATTATGCGACAAGATACAGATTGCTAGTTCTCTTCATTATTCTTATCTGAAAAGTTATAATTTCCCCGAGTACTCGACTACCACATGTTTAACACTATTCAATAGATCCACTGCTATTCTCCAGATTTTACCCATATTCATAAATTTTTTTGCTTATCGGACATGTTTTGACTGAGCTAGAGTGAAGTTAGTGTTGGAACCGCTCTGTTTTTGATTTAAAATTGTTATAATTCAGCCGAAACATGACCGATAGGCAAAAAAAATTTATGTACATTAGTGATTTGACATGCTTTATCATTTGGATAGATCAGAAACTGATTTTGAGATGAAAAGATTTTGATTCTGGAAGCCCTGTTTTCTCGAAGTCAGGTCTCCAAAGACTGGGTGGCACCTGAGGCCATTATATTCAGAATCAGAACGACAAATAACGTATGATCCGTTTAGTTTCAGCCCAAAACCGACTCCACACTTGGGACCTTCCCTCGTCAGTTTTTGGTATTGATGACAAATATCACATTGACTTTATTTCTAATATCTGGCTTCCTTGATTAAATCTAAGATTTCTGTAATCTTAGAGACGGCAGCAACTCTTGTTTCCGAAATTTCGCCATGTGAAGAAATTGTTTCTGTACTACGGGCATGGATTCTGTACAGTATTCCAAGCTGAACAAGATGCATCTGATGAGAATCTACCAGACAGATTTTTTTGTTAGAAATTTGACACCCAAGTGCAGCTCCAAGGTCTAATTTTTTTCATAACCACAGCTGTCCGTGTATAATCTAATTGGATGCATTTTCAGAAAAAAAGATCTTTTTTGTCCTATGTTATGGCTTACCAGAAAACTACTTGATCGGTTCACGTAACTTCTCTTAAACACACATGGGTATATCAGTGGCAGGACAGTGATCAGTATTCAATGCATACCTAGGCGAAACACACACACTTACCAACACAAATCCAGCTAACTGGAATACATTGTCCTGTCATACAACGGTAGTGTTCTTTCAGACAAATTCGTTCCTGATAAAATACATTTGATTCATCTATTTTTTGTGTTGTGTCAAGAAATGTATCACAGTATTTTTGAAACGGAATACTGTCGTATGTCATGCCATTGTTATAGTAGTTAGCCGACAGTGTTTCATTATTATTTGTTGATGACATTTCAATATAATTTTTCAGTGTTTTACAATTTTGATCATTGTGATTCTTACATGTTATAGATGAAATTCCAGTTCCCCAGAAAAATTGATCATAACCATTTAAACATATAGTGTGTCCAAGCAAATTATTTGCAAGCGCTCCTATTTCAAGACACGTTGGTTCATCTTTTGAACAACGAAAACGATATTTCTGAATTGATGTACATGATCCGTTAACAAAAGGTGACTCGTCGGTTAGCAATACATTACCACAGTCTCTTGTACCATCTCGTACACGATACTGTGATATACATTCTTCTTTGCAGATATCGGAAATTTGCTACAAACGGTTATTATAGGTTTTTGAATTATTCCAACAATTGGCATCGAATTTCGGTGCCTGCAATGAATAATTTCTTATCGTGTATGCATAGGGATAATCAGCGGTATCGTTGTACTTATCGCACAGTGTTAATTGTGCAAAGAAAATATTCGCCGTAATCATTTCAATTTCTTCTTCCCATGAGATCCAAAGTCCACCAGTTGTTTTAATTTGATAACCCCGACATCTAATGCTACCCTCAAAAATTAATATATCAGGGCTAGTAATTCTCTAGTCATGGTCTCGTTGGTATACTGTGTAGATAAATGGATAAATTAACGGTCCTTCCGGATAAAATATATAGTCCTTACATATTTTGGTAATATTATATGAACAATTAATCATTTAGTGACCACCACATGGACAGCTGGTATCCATTCCTTTGCATAATGCACATTTCACTAAAAATTGACATAGTTCATTGTCAGACAGTGTCTCTATATCGGATGTATAGGCAACTGACACTGGCCAGCAAAAACCATCTGGTATTGTCCATAAGTCAAGGAATCTGTTTAATTCACAAATATAATTAATGTCTCGAAAGTTAGTGCCAGACCATGCTACATCGGCAAAATTTGTAGACTGAAGCCGATTCCATCTACATGTACTCAAACATTCACCATCACCACATGACCATCGATTTCTAGGACATAATCGCATCACAATGAAAATTTGCCTCCCAGGAACATACCAGCACGGATAAGTGTTCATCCTAGGGGTGGCGCTTTACCGTTTCTTTACAGGTAACGCAGTAACGCAATAATGAGATGCGTTTATTTTTCATAGCTTTTGTAACGAGTAACGCAGCGTTATTTGCGTTACTTTAACGCTTTTTTGCGTTACTTTTCTAGTAACGCAATAACGCATGCGTTACTCGTTACCAGCAACGCATAATATAGTAACGCTTTAGTCGCATTGTGTCCGCAAGGTGCTTCACACAATTGAGAAAGGACATAGGTGTAGAAGAGGATTCTTTATATCATTAATTCTCAGTCCAAAGCATAATCAAGATTGTATTCTGAACAAAACTAATCCTGTAGTTTTCGAAAAATCGTGGCCCCTCCTCAGCCCGATCAACCTCGTGAATAGGCATGCACCGATTTCGATTAAAAATCGAATAATCGAACTTCGATTAATCGAAATCGGTGCGTGCCTATTCGTGAAAAACCTTTCTCTGGAACTTTTATAAAAAGAATAGTGATCCGCGGAAGCTATCTACGATGCTGATCATGATTAGAGTTCAAAAAAAATCTTGTCTTTATCACAAAAATGAACCTTTACATATGATGGTACATTTTTAACGTTTCCCGTATTATCGTTACACGTAATTCCGCTTCGCCAATCCAAAATTTTAAAATTATAACATGCGCAGAGGTTTCTTCCTTCTGCACCTTTCGAACAACGCTTTTAATTTGTGGTAACACAGCAAAATCATTTAGCAACAGAACTCGTTGGCCTTCTTTAAGAGAGAAATCCAGAATTGACCCTATGTTGCTTAAATCTTCTTGTCTTAAATCAATACTCTCATAATAAGCCTATAACAAGAAATAATGGACAAAACTGATGAAAGTGGAGAAGGACTTAGTATCAATGAAACGTACAAGTCATTGTAATCAGCCGAAAATCGACAGAAAATCAAGTATTCAAATCTGTGATTTTTCTGTAATCCTTCTTTCGTTTCATCAACGCTAGACATTTTCTTTTTTTCCCTTCTGTTCTGTTGCTCACTCAAGCAAACAAACATTTATTTTTTAGCTTTCTGAAAGATAAATAATTCAAACTTGTTAAAAATAGTTTATATATATTCGATTACATCGTCAAATGAAGATGAAAAGTTTTAAGATTTGTTTCAAATTATTGTTTTCGGTGTAAATACATTTTTCTTATTTTGTTTATCGTGTGCAAATGTTTTGAGGAGAAAGGAGCGTTATTTGTTCTAAATCTCTTTATTTTTTACAATTACTAAACAGAATTTTGTGGCTGACAAAGAAATGTGAAATGCTATATAGATGTTAGCATCAACAAATATGCATGTTATATGTCATGTATCATTTTAAAGTTCATCCAATATTCAACGTACTCATCTGATCATGTTTTGAAGGTTCCAAATGATTTTGAGCGGTATACGACTTTTTCGCTTCACATGGTTGTCTCTTAAATTAGTGTATACTCTTCAAAACTCAATTTTATTTTCTTTCAAGCTTATTTTGATGCCAATCTTGAGATTTCGAGAAAAAGCGATTCTATCCCGAAACGAAAAGTGTCTGAACCCATTTATCAAGATATATAGATAGTTCAGTGTTTTTATATCGTAAATGACAGAAAATAGACAAACAGACATTCATTAGCTTCGTCGGAAATCGAATCTAATAAAAAATGTATACTGTTTTGTTCAAGGGAAGAAAGTACTACACAAATAAATTTTTGAGAGGTTTACTTACGATATGCTCGTTTTTCATTTGAATAAACATACTTTCATTTCTTCGATACAGTTCAACTTTCAAGTATACCTGAGCACCGCACGTTTAACAGTCTAGAAAATGACGTTAGTTCAATATGATTTTGTTTGATTTCGAAAAGCTTTTGACCGTATTTCGTCCGAAATAATTATCTTGTATACCGCGCCGTCACCGTCTTTGCGATACAAAAAAGTGTCGACATTTATCGCGCTAATTTTGATAGCATACGAGTAGGATTTAGAGGGGAGCTCGAAGTGTTCTCCATGAAAATGAAATTTATCCAAAAAATTATTTCGGGCATTTAATTGTTTCTTTTCTTTAACCGCTTAGGCACGGGTCATGTATATGGAGATGGTCTGAAATATTTTAACACGTGTTCTTATTTCTTCTATGATTTATGTTATTATAAGCCACAATGAAAGTTCTTTGAGCGAGAATGGCAAAAGGTAAATGTCTCTTCCCTAGGGGTATCACTTTACTATTCTTTACCAAGTGATAAGTAATAAAACGTATCAGTTATTACCTGAAAACAAGTAATAAATCTTATTACGTTATTACTTATTACTTTTTTCAAGTAATAATCTTTTATTACTTTACTTATTACTGATAAGGAGAAAAGTAATAAAAAGTAATAAGTAAAATGATGAAAAATTATTACATAAAGAGCTAACAAGTAATAAAATAACAAGATTTATTACCTTTTTACCGGTGATAAGTAACAACCGTTTATTACTTTTACCGGATATTGTAATAATTGGTAAAAGTAAAGTAGCACTCCTACTCTTCCCAATATTGAACTAAAAGCAGATGACTTTTGTTTGTCGAACGGTTCGACAAACAAAAGTCATCTGCTTTTAGTCATCTGCTTCGACTCGAACCAGAGAAAATTTTATTTTTTTAAGATAGAAAGGGTGGAATCTAAACTGAATATATTTCTCATTCTTTTTCATCATCCGAAGTACGTGCTAGAATGTGCATTTATCTTTTTCCTTTACCATTCTGACAAATGTAAATTATTTGTATTCGTGTACATTTCGTCAATTCAAAGAAAAGATAAATTTATTTTTAAAAGTGGAGAGAGAAAATATTCTATCATTGAATAAAGCCATTCATTCGTCTACATTATAAAGATAAGAGATAAAAACACTGATTATGGACCTGTCGAACGATGGTAAGTCGCTATTTAGATCTTAATTTCAAACTTTTATAGAGTTGAGGTAGAACAAAATAATTTGTCGTTGAATTGTTTTAAATGACGGATAGCCATAGGAAAGTCATTATCATTAAGAAAGTTCTTATATTTCTCGGAAAGACAATTTCACCATGTTACCTAAGTGTTTCATTGCGCAGCAAAAGAAGTGGGGTTCTTTCTATAGACGATTTAGTTTTGAATTTAAACAGGACCGATTTATAGTGATGTTTTAAGTTTTTGACTTGAAAGTCGCAAGGTGTTTTATACGTCATTCATTGATTTTATTTTCGATCTGTTCAGACGGTGATCAATTATTTATTCGTGCAGAAATTAAAGTATATAGTTCACACAAGATTTTTTATTCAGTTAAGTTAACGCCTGCACAAAACTAGTTTTAGCCTTGAACATACTCAATATTACGATTTTGTTACTTAAAAGTCGGCTTGATAGGGAGCACACTTAACTGAGGGTATTTGACTAAGCAAGTCGAAAAGGTAGTAGCTTAGAGGGATTTTTACATTGATGTCAACTAACTGCTATAATTATCGTTCTGAAAGTGATATCCGGGCATACTGAAACTTTTTTCTCCATATTCAAAACGCATTAAGTTCCTAAATCTCGCAACCGGAATGGGTACTAGCGGAGTGATTGTCGTAGTCCATTTCTTTCTCTTATCCATCATTTTGAATCATCCTATGAGCATTATTAGATGAACTTTCAGTTTCTAAAGGATCACGCGCTAAACGATAGGAATTACTATGAAAAAATAATATTACACCATTAAAATACACTAGAGAATGAATAATTTATAATTATTGATCGGATATTTTGATTATCAGAATAAGAAAACCTAAAAAAATGTCTAACAGATACATTCGATAAAACGCTGATGGAAAATTAAAAGCTAAATGTGTAGTTGTCGTATGATAAATTAAGTTTAACATAAGAGTGACTTTACATATTTCGTAAAATAATTGGCGATAATAAATGATAGATGATAGAATAATAACAGATATACCACAGAATACTGTTAATATTCCGAAACCAAAAAATGTATATTGATAATTATAATGATGTTTAAATATTGAACCATGACGAAGCAATTCCTGAAATATTAAGAATATGTTAGATTATGAAAATGATTATTTAAGACGGGCAGAGACTCTTGATGTAAGAAACAAATTGTGACATCAATTCTGAAGAGCTGAAGAAATTGAAAAATCATCTTTGAAATGAATCGACTTTTCATAAATATGTTTTAGAAAACACAAGAATTTTTCACTAATCTCATTTTCATAGTTGCTTGTGCGTGTATAGTTTATAATTTCAAACAAAATTTTGGCATATTTTTCTTCCCTACAAGAGGTCTGACAGGCAAGACGTGCCCAACAGAAATTATAGCACGACAAGGATCCTGCTCGGTAAAACAAGAATTTTATCCTTTATATGCAGAAACATAATGACCTTTTTAGGATCTACAGAGCAAGATTTGCGTTTCATAAGACAAAATTTTAAAAATGTCTGTTTTTAATGACAAGGATTAGTGCTGCTAATGCCTGCTAAAATCAAAGAATTTTATGTCAAGATAAGGAAGATGTACTTTTCCAATTGTAACATCGCTGCTATCAAAGAAATTCATGCCGATGCCAGCGACACGTGACCAGTCGTTCTTGAATTAGATTATCTCGACCAGTATCTTACACTTGAAGATATTAAGGTTGACGTTGTATCAATTGTTACAAGAATAAATAGACGGTTACCGGACGGTCTAGTTTTTTTATGTACTGCATTGCGTCCGACAACGAATTACTTTGGTGAGGATGAAGATTAAAACGGCTAAAGTAAAAGTGGTGAAAAGCGAAACAAAAAATAATGGAAACTGTATATCGGTAGATCGAATAAGACCTTCTATGCTCAAATCTTCGACAGTATATTCTTAGTAAGATCTTAAAAAAATCCTATCAAATCTAAGAAATTTTTGGACTATTCCAAAGAATAATTTAGAATTAACTAATGTACATTAATTTACATTAATTTACATTAACTTAATGTACATTAATTTAAAACAGGAAAAAATACTGAAATTAATTTTAATTCATTTTTTCGTGAAAAAATTAATTTCCCTCCCTCGTGACCGCATTATACAAAGTCTCATATTAAATTAAGTGACACGAATTTTAAGGCTCGAATTAGGGTGCATTCATTCGAAAAATCTACACTAATTTGAATTAACGTTTTTCCGAATTCCTTTAACTCAATTTAGTAATAAATCGATTTGCACTAATCTAAAAGAAATTAATTCAAAACAATTTTCAATTTAAAATTAATCCGAATTAATTCTTTTCAGGATTATCGTAGTTAATGTTCTTCTAAAAATTAATTTAAACTAATTTGAGACTAAATTAGTTCAAACTATTTGAAGATTTCAGTATTTTTTTCCGAAAAGAAAAAATCCAAAGTTTCCATAGTATATCTGATATAGTTAGAGGCTAAGTTTCCCCAAGCAACTTTTTGCGAGAAATTCAATGATAGTCTCAGAAATTCTTGAAAAGTTTTCTAAACCGAAATAAGTACCTATTTTAGTTTCGAAAAATTTGAAATTAATTTACATTAATTTTTTTTCTTATTATGTACAGGGTACGTAAAAATGTTTTTCCAGGGGGGTAACGCTATAATTGCGAATAGGGTAAGTAATGAATTTTATACCAGATGAAAGCCCGTCGAAAACGGGATTTAT
>CAJNOQ010004440.1:0-17509 GCA_905250885.1 Didymodactylos carnosus | reverse complement strand
CATCATAACTCGTAGTTTCCTTTTGCACAATTTAGTGCAATGGGAAAATGCGTAGTTGGAGAAGTACAGCGTATGAAAGGTCGGAAGATCGAATCCAGGAGAAGAACACTTAAAATTGTTCTAAAAAAGACTTAAAGTATGAATGAGTAATTTAAATCTTATTCACGTATCTTTTACGCCGATGTGTTCTTCCTTTGTTCCTATTTTACCATGAAAGATGTAATGTGTACGGCCTGGCCAGCCGAATGTACACTACTATGCAAAGAAAATTAGAGATTCGAAAACTCGAAATTTCAGGGTCCTAATTGTGAAACATCTGACTGACTGGCCAGCGTGGGTACCGCAACCAAACTCGAGCAACTCGAACTTCGAGTTGTTCGACCCGAGTCGCTCGACACTGACTAGTCAGTCAGATGTTTCACAATTAGGACCAGTTAGGACCCTCGCATTTCGAGTTCGGGTACATACCTTGGCGAGACTAAACTCAGAATTTGGAGTAAGAATGACAAAAGAGCATTAATTAATTGTTCCACTGTTGAGAAAATAATTTTTTTTGAAAAATTCACTTAGATTCTTGGACAACTTTCATTTTTTCCGAACTTTTCGACCGAGATTTTTGCAGAAAAACGAAAGTTATCCAAGAATCTTGAACACACACATCAATCAATTCAGTTTTTGATGCTGATTTCAAATATGAGATTGATTTTGCAAAAACAACTGAAGGTTTGATGGTGAAAACTGCAAAATACAAGTGAATTTCCCTGTTTTTTGCTACCTCTTTCAGAAAAATTTATTTTCTTAACAACGGAACAATATCAGTACGCAGTGTATTCTCAAAAAGCAAGTGTTTTTTGAGAATACACTGCGTACTGATATTCTGACATCTATCTAATTTAATCACGATTAAAGATTATCTGCGTAATGTATACGTAACGTATTTGTTATGCATGAATAAACTCGCAAGATTGTTATGGCTAAATGACACGATTCTCTATTCTATAATCGATTCATTCTTACATTATTAATAATATCAGTAAGTTACCTAAACCGTACAGAAAATGTTATACAGATAGAAATTAGAACATTGTTGTCTTTAATAAGCACTTAGGGAAGCAGTCAAAATTTTGATCGGAGCAAACGTTACAATCGTAGAAGATAAAGAGCAAGCATCTCTTCATGTTTGTATATAAAATATATCTTTTCTTCTCCATTTTATTTATTTTTTTCTATAGATTACCTCTCATTAACTCTTATATATAACACATCAAAGTACATATTAACTATGGTAATTAATTATAGGTAATATGTATATTCTATTTGGCCTTATCACTGCTAATATGGTCTTAAACAAACAATAAGAATGATTTTTCGCTGTCGTTGTTATAGCTATAACAATGGCAGCGAAAAATCACTCTTACTGTTTGTTTAAGACCATATTAGCAGTGATAAGGCCAAATAGAATATACATATTACCTACAATTAATTGGGGAGGGTCCAGCCCCCTCCCTCCCCTAGCTACCCCAATTTTAATTAGAATTTGGGTAGCTAGTTCCCATTTTGCAAAGCTTGTAGCTCGGTTAAAAATAGTCGTAGAAATGTCATTCTCGCATTGTTTGATAGCCAATGATCGATTGTGATACTTTCATGGGGAAAAAATTTAAAAAAGCTTTTTTAAGACACTGATTTGTAATTATTTAAAGCTAATTAGCACCACTCTGGTACATTACATCTTTATTTGCAAGCTAACAGTTTATCGTAAGTCATTAAGTAGTACATGATTCGAAAGCTCTTTCCAAGCGCTACAAAACCCTATATTTGTTTTTGCAAAAAGTTGTTCATAACACGCCTTTGGAATCCTTTTTTAAGAGTAGCGGGTTTGTCAAGTGCTTATGTGAATTACTGTTAATTATCATCGACGCCAAAAAACAGCTTCCCAGGCTAGATTTTGAATAACTTTTGATAGAAAAGAGTTAGAGAGCTCCGGTTTTCGCCATTCAAAAGAGGAGACTTGAAGACATGTTTTCACAACCAGCATTGTTTTTAGAAGAGTTTTCTGAAACAGCTTTTCTAGGAGGTCTTTGGAAAACTAGGCCGCCTGTAAAAATTTTCTAATGGGATTACATTGCTTTTTTCTCATAGGATGATAGCTCGAGGTGTCCTCTTCAAAGTAGGGGTAAAGACAGACTTTGATTTTCCGCAGTTCGGGCGTTCTATCGGATGTCCTATGAGTCCCAGGGCTGGCATCCGGTGATTATTGGTAGCCTTAAAGACGGATGCACTATGGGTAATCGATCATGCTGAGTTTCGTGACAATATTTATTTTTAGAAAAAATTTTAAAAGTCTAGCGAAAAGTCAGTTTTATGAAAACTAGGGTTTTCAGGCCGTTTTCACCTAATATTAAAAAATTCACTTTTCACTCAAAAAACATCAGAACGAGTTCAAAACTTCACAATGTAGAGTATTTAAGCTATTCTATATCCTATTTATAGGAGATCTCGAAAGAAATTTTACAAAACCCTAAGGTTTTCCAAAAGGGTGTGTGGAAAACCTATTAACAAAAATATACTTTTTGATTTTTTCGATCTTAGAATCACGTTTAGTGGACAACATTAATCATATCCGGAGGCTTTGGAAAACCAAGGTCTGTCTTTACACCTACTTTGAAGAGGAGACCTCGAGCTATCATTCCATGAGAAAAAAGTAATGCAATCCTATTGGAAAATTTTGAAATTTTTACAAAACGAATATCGGTTTTGGCATTTGCTCCTAATAGAAACCGATATCCGTATCGCACGATCCTGCATAACCGTTTCGCACATTACGCTTCAACGTCTTTTGCCTTGTGAAGAAACGAATTTAGATATTGTACCAGAGAAAAAACGTTGAAACGTATTCTGCGAAACGGTTATGCAGGACCGTACGATACGGATATCGGTTTCTATTAGGAGCAAACGCCAAAACCGATATTCATTCAGTAAGCTACGGATTTTTTTAGAGAGTAGGCTGACTCATGTGTCTTGCTCCTTTCCTACCAGATCAATCGACTTCTCTTAGATCAGATAGGGTGATTGACTATGTGTTAAGTTCGGGTACACCTGTGTCGGTACAAACATATGAAAGAACAACAACCAGTGATCATAAACCTCTTATCTGTGTAACTGCAGGCAAGGGTAAACATGTATCGCTAGGGAAAAAAATTCAATGACAGGTTTTTTTTATGTTTGTGTCATTCGTTTTTAATTTGTGGGAATCTCAATGGAAGCTTGATTATCTAGGCATGGTGTACTCCAATTATCTTACTTTTCTTTCTCTTCTTGAATCTCGTTGTACAATCATATTCTCTCTGAACAAATATCGAATATCACTTCCATCTGAGATGAGATGTAAGCTATCGTATTGTCGTGCAGTCTCATTTCGTGCTTTAAGAACAGGGATCTTGATCTCCGAAAGCTTGTTCATTTTTGTCGGAAAATAATCAAATCGGAATGGATCAGTCGCAGTTCGCCAATTCAACTTTCGCCAACAGACATTCGCAGACGGCGAATGTTCACGAAAATTGGTGAATGTCGCGGGAACATTCGTCAATTATGGCGAATGTCATGGGGACATTCGCTATCGCTAATATGGCGAATGTCTATTGGCAAAAGTTGAATTGGCGACTTTACCACTGACAAAATGTTAAAATGTAACGTAATGTGATTTATGTAGTAGAACGAAAGGAGCAAAAAATGATGCATTTCTTTCACTGTTACTTTTTGATCCGCATCGTATTTTCTGTAGTTTATTTTGTAGTCACAGGATGAGCAAATCTTGATATTAGGAACTATTTAGAGCAGAAAAACGCGCATATGCACATTGCAATGAATACTGAGGACAGGTACTAGCGAAGGCGAGGGTATTGGCGAATGTCGTGTGGACATTCACCAGTCGCCAGAATGGCGAATGTCTATTGGCGAAACGCGAGTTTACCATCGAAATTGAAAGTGTTTTTTTTTCTAATCGACTAGCAACTTCCCTTTCTATACGCAATACATCACCACAGTTATCGGCCCAGTTTTGGTCTAAGACTAGACACCATTTTAAACCGCCTTCTTCTCTGCATGCTTTCATTTCTGACATAAACGAGATACTCCACGAACCTGTAAAAATGGCTGAATTAGCAGCGGAGTATTATGAAAAATTGTTTCATAAGCCTGAAGTAGTTCGACCACACCCCTATGTGGATTCTCCAGCTATATTTTGGGATAATCACGATGAAAAAATCTCAGAAGTTACCAAGGAAAATACAAGGAAAAGTAAACATTCTCGTGATGCTCACGGCCTGTCTACGTTTATGTTCAAATATATTCCCTTGCAATATTGGTTTCTGTTTCACCAGCTGTTTAACTTCTTTTTCAAATTGTTGGCATCCATCACTCGCGGAAGGATGTTAGAATGATTCTGTTAACAAAAAAGGAATCTATTTGTCCAATTTTCTCTACCCGTTCTATTTCTCTCCTAGACAATTTTCTAAAATTCAAGAAAAATTATTTTTGTTGAGATTTCTTGAGGTTTTAAAAATAAGGGGACTTCAACCAGATACGCAGCAGGTTTCAAAGCGGACTTTCGTTTGCAGACCCGTGTGGTTCTTCTTATAGATCAAATATCCTCTCTTATGTCTAATAGCTCTCGCGTGGCTACTGTTTTGTTGATTTTAAATCCGCCTTTGATCAGCTTTGGTTCGAGGATTATCTTGGAAAGCTGGCAAGAATGGGTATTTCAAAGGCCTATGTGGACTAGAGATCTTGGTTAGAAGGAAGAAGAGTCTTTGTAGAGATCTCTGGCGTTGGCTCTCAATGGTTCCCTATTTTGAGAGGTGGTCTACAAGGTCCCAGCTTCACGCTCATTCTGTTTATTACTTCTCACGCTGAAATGGATAATTTTATAAACATGTGTATGACTTTCTTTTTCGCCGACGATTGTGATCATTTTAATAGTTCTTTCTAACAATCATGATGAATACCCATTTTCATAAAGAACAACCTTGATCCAATTAATTTCAGCATCTAATAATTTTTCTTTTAAACAAATCCGAGCCGCTGGAGTGACAAGTGATTTTATTAACGGGTGTGCCATAATAAAAATTGGACTAAATACTACCACATTTTTTTTCTACTTCCTCTGCAAATAAGAAGTTTCTTTATACACCAAAAGCTAGAGAATTGAATTTTCTACAAAACCTACTATTTGAATCTCCGAGAGCATTTTTCTTAATTGAGCACCATTCAAAATATTGAAGGGTGCTGAGTTGTCGAACTGCAGCGTGCTTTTGGCGTCTCGGCTTTTTTAGATTTTTAGCTCATTGTTTGAGGTTCAGTAGTTAATTTTTCTAGGTAGAAAGATAGAGAATCTTTTGCTCTATCGATCTCACTCATTTACAACTTCATGCAATATTTCTACTACGTCAGCTGATCTCATAATTAGTTTTCAACCGACTTTTCAATTTTTTCAAATTAAATTAATTTTTTTAATTAATGGTTTCAATTGAGAAACTTTGTCTATATATCAAAAGACACAGAATTCAATTCTAATGACACAGAATTCTAATTCGATAATAAGACTAAAATCCTGGATTCAGAACGTTTCACTGCTTTTATAGCCAAAAAACTAAAGTCTATGAAAAATAGATTCAAAAGTTAGGTTTTTTAGATTTATCAGCTTTTGCACAGAGAAATTTCCCTAGAAGATTTAACTGCAAAATTTCGAAAAATATCTGAGAAGATGTAGAATTTTCCAGTGAATCTTTTAATGTTTTCAAAATTCTTATGGAAGCTGTTTTTGGATCAACGCAAATGTTGTTCTATTTTCTGTGTGTCGCAGTTCGACAACTCAGCATCCTTCAATATTTTGAATGGTGCTCAATCAAGAAAAATGCTCTCAGAGATTCAAATAGTCGGCTTTGTAGAGAATTCAATTCTCTATCTTTTGATATTTAAAGAAACTCTTTTTTGAAGAGAAAGTACGAAAAAAATATAGTAACATTTAGTCCCGTTTATTATGGCACACCCGTTTTTCTGATATTTTGGAGAGTATGAATCCCATTTCATGTATAAATCAGTCCGTGTTTTCTTCGTGTACACTGATATCTAATGTTTTTCCGGAGAAGTCTTGAATGAGCTGTCTTGACTGTATTAGCAACGATCAAAATTCGGCTTTTGACACTTTTCATAGGTTTTGTATACCTGGATACATTTAGGTATGCACCGGTATCGGTATTCATACCGAAATACTGATATCGAACTTCGGTATATACCGATACCGAAAATACCGACTTTTTTCACTTGGCATTTTTGGGATTTTTTCATTTGAAATGAGATGTTTTAGCATCCTGGACCCAAATGAATCAGGGATGGAAAACAAGAGCTTTGTTTGCTTTCTAAAGCCAAAGTTTTTCTTTTTTTTCTATCTGCACATGCTCAAAATATAGAACTGAGTGTTGTTTATACGTTCTGCTTGTCCAGGATGCTAAAATACCTCATTTCAAATGAAAAAATCCAAAAAATTCCAAGTAAAAAAAAGTCGGTATTTTCGGTATTCGGTATACCGATACCGGTGCATACCTAGATACATTATGAAAAGCTCACATTTGTCTTACATTCTGTCGTGACAGATACAAAATGTAAGACAAATGTGAGAGTGATATTACTTGTCCTGCCTTAACTCTGTCTTTCTCGAAGGAAACCACTTGAGAGGACCCTTAGGAAAGGTCAAAACAGGTCGTGGTATCTTCTCTTGGTTCTTTCAGACATGAGTTCTATTTGAGTCTCTAGTAACTAATAAGCGGTTGTTAAACTAAACTAAATTAAAAATGTCATGACAGAGCTGGATTTTTATTGTTTCAGTCGTATAACAACAGTAATGGTTATTCACGCAACCGAATCTGCTGACAACGTTAATCTGATCGGTCCCAACAACAATGAACGTTTTTTTGAGCGAAAAAATGTTTTATTTGAACTCAAGGAATTGGCGAAGCTGGCTTTTCCTTACATAGTCAGCACAATTTTAGGTATTGTAAAACAGCATAAGCATGAAATTAGATATTTTCTATTTCTTTGTGAAATTCCTACAAGACTTAGAGGAATTGAAGTTTAAATTCACAAAAGATGTCTTTCGAAAAGCGACTATCTCGATGAGAAACAGAAAATATAGGATTCGACAATCAGACACAATTGTTCATAAAAGCTCATATGATCACTCACTAAATCTGCTTGGAGGAGAAGTTTCGCACTTTAGCTCAATAATGCGCTGTACTGTTGTTGTTTCGTGTGTTCTCAGAATTATGGCTAATACCGATGATATCACTGGCATTTATGGGTCATTTCGATCAAAAATTATTTAATGCTTGTTCATTAGGTGGTACAATTTATACTTTAGTTGGTACACCATTTTATTTAAGTTTATGTACTGCAGCCGATACATTTTTGCCACAAACTTTTGGTAAGTGTTTGCTGAACGGCAGAAGGACAACAGTTCTAATTCGCCGACAACTTTTATTCTGTCCATCTAGCTAGCAATAATAAACGTGAAATGGTAAATATAAATCTGTTTTGTAGGATAAAAGCTAAACTAACAATTACGCTATATTAACTGAGCATGGTGACAGAGTGGAAGAGGAAGCTACCTCCGTACACACGATATTACTCAGGTCCACAGCAACGGATAGTAAAGAGGCATTTAACGGACCATTAATGAACGTCCGTAAAATGATCAGTTAAAGAGCTTTAAGAAGCGAAGTTGATATTCGCAGTTCGTCTGCAAAGATTGAAGTTCGCAAGTTCGACCCTAGCTTCGTACAAGGATTGATTTTGTGTTTTGATAGTTTAAGTTTCAGAATGATATAATCGGAATTTATATTCCCGATTTCGTTCTGGTTCACGATTAAAGCTTAAACCAAGAGCTTTAAACGGTCTAAAAACGGCCAAATTATGGCGTCGTTTACTGTCCCTTTCTGTAATGTCGTATTGTAGGTCTCAAAACCAGCAGTTAACAGTCTGTCCAAAAGACGGTGTAGCCCTGAATCAGCAAATTCTTTTATTCATCATTCAAACCAAGTGACGACCTAAAGCATTCCCATGGTATATAAGGAAAAGATATTCAATATAAGGCTTTCTCCCTAAATTGCTATAGTTGCTTGCTCACGGTCTTTTACAGAAAGAAGGTCTTTTATCGGCCTTGAAAGTCAGTGGTCAAATAACCTTGAGATAAATGGTATAAAACAGACAGTAAATTATTAGAAAATAGCGTGAGAAAGACCTTAAAAAATTCGTAATAAAATGACCATTGATTTCAGGCCGTAAACAGTAATCATTCTAAGGCATTATTCTGTCTCCATTAACGGCCATAAAATAGTCCGAAAACGATCTCGGACTCTTCAAAAGCGGACGATTACTGAATATATATTGGTTTTTCACTGAGCTTTAGTGGATTGTTAATGCGATCGTTTTGACACTCCTGACTAACGATTTCAAAAGGCTTCCAGATTCCTAGAGCGAAAAAATTGTATTTGACGACTTCCTTTTGTCGAAATTTAACCGAGCAGCGAAATAAGACTGAAATATTGCACTGGACCTACCACTTTTACCTAAAACGTGTGACTCTGTAGCTCTTCGCGCTGTGCTACTATTTATGAAACAAGGAACTTTTCAAAAAACTTTGCCATCTCGGGTTGCTATCAGAGTTGTAACCGGTCAGCAAAACCATGACCGGTACCCGCCGGTCACTGACGACCGGCGAACATGTGCAGATCGAACCGGACCGCTCGATTGACCGACCATTCTTCAAAAAATTTGACCAGTAACCGATCGATGTTTTTTGCTTTCTGTTCGATATAAATATGCTTTTTTCTGTCATCTATCTATAGATGCAGTGGTAGGTCTATGTAACGGTCATAAAACGGTAATCTAAATTTGAGCCTCACTATGATACAATTAATTACCTGTTCTTAGATCATCATCTGTGGTCAGATGAAGGACAATACGTAGTATCTGTTAACCTGTCGTTTGTGCACAGTTAAAAGCCTGTTTAAACTCTGTTTTTAGTCACTTAGTTAACAAGTCACTCATGTACTATTAAATGTTAGTTATGTTTGACCTGGAATTTTATACAACAGTTAGTTGTCCGGCGTCATTTAACTTTTAACACTCAAATCAATAGAAAGAAATCGCTGACTTCAATTTTAATTTTGTTAACGTCCGTCTTCCTAGAAAGTCGTCAGCTCTCTGTCAGCAAAATGAGAGCATGAATATGTTATTTAACTTTATAACCTTGAAAACCTCACGTCGTGTCTTTTTTTCTCCTTTGTAATTCATTATAGGGTTTAGTTATTCAACGTACATTATTGATGTTTATCTACGCTATTTTTATTACATGGATATTGCTATTAAGTGCTAGTCGAGCTTTTTTGAAATTTATTGAAAAAGATCATCAAATTGTTTTATTAGCTGATCAATTTTTAAGAACTTATATGTTAGTCGTACCTTGTGAATGCTTATCAATTGTTTTACAAAAATATATTTCAAATACCGGCGTTACATATCCATTGGTTATTATTAATCTCATTGGAAATTGTGTCAACGCTCTCGTACATTATTGGTAGGAAATGTTGTCTTTCAGAAGTGCGTACGCCCACTGTTTTGGAAGAGATTTTAGTTCTGCATAAAAAGTTTCAAAGCATCGAAGGGCTGATATTTCGAGTTTTTGGCCTCCTGGAACTGCGGAACAAGCACTTTTCTCTAAAAGGATTCATTTTATGAGGCTAAAACATGATTTATTCTAGGCTCTGTCATGAATAAAATCACTCGTTTTTCAAAATTTTTCGAAGTGCTTGGTTAGACAGCAACTTGCTTTAAATTTGAGTAAAAGCTGGAAAATGGCTCATATAAAATATGCTTCGTACCGTATTTTTACTTAACATGTTATAACCCTTGGAACGTCTCATCGTATGGAGAGAGAATCAACGATACTCTTGAAAATTCTTCTCGTAATATGTTATTAATCTGAAAGATTTGTTAGGAACAACAGCAAAGTCTCTATAAAGTTGACTCTCAGTTGGCCAACGTAGAAAGGCTGAACTAATGAAAGTTTGTTTGTTTAAACTTTATTTTCATAAAAGTAGAAGAAAATGAAATTTCTTGAAATAAAGAAATAATGAAAGTTACTCCGCTCTAGAGATGTGTAGGGCGTCCTTACCCTGTAGGGTATGGTAGGGTCAGGGCTGTGAGATCGCCTGAAACAACAGGGTAGGGTAGGGCCCGGGCTCTAATGTCATCTGGGTACGGCTTGGAGTTTGTTTGACAAATCTTGATGAATTATATCGTAGGCAGGACACGCAAGTCAGCCGCTTGCAACACTTAGAAGGCTTGATGGTCATCGGTTGTTAAAAGGACCAGACACAATATCAATAGTAGCCATACGAACTTTTCTTTCTATCTTTTCTTTTAACGTTTTCGTTCCTGTTCATCACGTATTTACATATTTATTGAAACGATCAATTGGAACTAATATGGAAGACACACTAAGAAGAGAAGCAGAAAGAAAAAAAAAGGAAAAATGATGATTTTATGTATGATTTATGTGAAAAAATAAAATAACTGATTGTCTTGAAAAAATCTCAAAATTTTCAAAGGCCAGGGCTCTAACACCACCTGAAACAACAGGGTAGGGGTAGGGTACAACAATTTTTCACAGGGTAGGGCCAGGGCTCCAGAAACAGCTACCCTGCACATGTCTACTCCGCTCTGTAAATGATAAGACAGTACGGATATTCGAATGCACACCTTTCTTTCAGTTTTTGATTTTTGATCTCGTTTCTCAACATATTCTACAAGTTTCTGCTTCACAACACAAACGATTTTGAAGAAAATTGATTACTGAAAAGAGAGGAACAAAAAAATGTCTGCTCTCCGTATTTTGGTACCTTTGCATGAATGAGATGGATGTAGAATTTCGCAACAAACCTCAATGCTAAATGTCTCTTGTAGTCTGCTATATCAGTTGCACCTTGGTATTTATACACCAGGTATTGCAGTGGCCGTTAGCTATTTAACAATGTCAATACTAGCGATTGTTTATATTCGATTTTATTCTAATATTTATGAACTTACATGGAGTCCAATAACAAGAGAATGTCTAATGAAATGGTCAAGTTATGTACGTTTAATGGGCTATACAGAAAGGACAGTAACTAAGCAAGAATTTTTATCCTTCCTTCCCTATTCAGGAGCTTTACCGCAGACAAGAACCAGCACTGAATACTGCTTCTCTGCGGAGGGATGTATATAGTTAGATTTGCATCAAACTTTATCATTTTTGAGAGGAGACTTAATAGTATATATCTGTAAAGTTGAACATACTATTGAAGAATATACTACTGTTGTCTGCCACAAAGCCCCCATGGATTGATTGGTCTCCACGTACCACTATGTTTTAAAAGAAATTTTTTAGGAGAAAATGTAGGCGATACTGTTCGGATTTCCCTCTGTAAACCCGAATCTCAAGCCTCCTTCTTGTATGATCGCTAAATACAGCGGGCATAGCTATGATATTATTATCTAGTTGGGTATTCGAATGTTCAATAATTTTTGCAGCTACAATTAGTCAAGAATCATTAACAGCTCAAACAATTGCTTATCGAACAACATGGCTGTTGTTTATGATCTCGTTTGCGAGTGCATTAAGTGCAAATATACGTTTAGGACATTATGTGGGCTCAAATCAACCTCTAAAAGCTAAACAACTAAAAAATTTAATATACATTGCCACGCTACTTCCATTATTAGTAAATGTGACATTTATACTTTCGCTCTTAAATTGGATTCCATCGTTTTTCATATCAAACACACCGGAGTCAGCGCCGACGATATTATTCTCAAAAAAACTATTATTAGTTGTCGGTAAGTGAGTAAGCTTTCAAATTAGCCTGGATGAATTGTTTATTTTGTCATAGTACAGTAAGAAAGCCATAACATGAAAAAATCTGTAAATTTCTATCTAATTTCGAACAAAAAAAGCCCTATCAGCGTAGGCCTAAAGGTCTAAATATGAAACTCCTTCCTTAAACTATAGTTAATACACATTGTGTATATTGCAGACACTTTGGCAGCTTATGACAGCTTTACACATCCATAATTTTCCACTCCTCTTTTTATTCAGAATGATATAACGCAGGAGTTTTGTACACAGCGGATTAGCTTTTTCGAATTACTACGCCAGTATTTCGATTAGAAAGAGAACAAATGTGTCCATCCTTCTCAAACCATATTTTATTCGCATTTGCTTATAAAATTGAATAAAGTGATACATTGTTTTCCTTACGTATATTTCAGTTTAAAAGTTTCAAAACATAAAATAATTTAAGACTTTCATTTGAAATATTTTGTTAAAAATCCTGGCTTCCTACCAAATTATATTAGTCATCTTTGATGCACCCTGACGTTTGTAGAGCAAGATTTTCAAAGATTTGCAAAGATTTTCTGCATAAAATTTAGCGAAAGCCCTATAGAAAAGTTAAAAACGTCGTCAAAAACTTGAAGCAGACTTAGTCATTGGACAAGTTTTAAAATTAATTTAATTTTTCAACTACAAAAATTAAATGTCGAAGAAAAAATCTTGATATTTCTAATAATTTTGGAAAACTGTATCGAAGTTAATCTAAACTCTTTTATTTTTCAACAAATCCAGCTGCCTCATTACATATTGGTGGAAGTTGAACAAATGTGACAATAATAACAATAAGAAAAAAAGAACAAGTAGTAAAGAAAAAGAGAGAATAGAAAGAAATAAGCAAAAGTGTTGTAAAGTTAGAAAAGAATTTATCTTATCAAAAAGGAAATGTTTTATCTCTTGTTTCGGTAGTCTTCAGGAATCTGTATTGAATTTTCCTGACAGCGTCTTTGTTTTAAACTGAAATTATGGCCTAGGTCTCCTCTACCATTATTTTTCTCAGAACTTTCGCCTATTGTCACCAAGATCACAATCTTTCAACGTTTCGATTAAAGCAAAGATATTGTCCCAAAGCTTTGGGCCTGATTTAACAAATTTTTTGTTGTTGAACTCTAAGAATTATATAGCTACGAGATCTTGAAGCCTCGTTTTACTCGTCATTTTTCAGATCAAAGCGGACTGATGTTTTGCAATTTTCTTAGTTAGTCGAAGATTTTAGGTAAAATGAAAAGCTGACACTCGCCTTCCAAGTTCAATGAAACATTTGTTTTCAAAAACATTTTTGATGTTCTGAGGAAAAATAAAACTATTGTGAAAAACTTGTATAACTATATGAAGGGATTTCGAATATAGAATTGGTTTGCGTTACAACTATAAAACAAAATAGAAAATCAGAGAATAGGTCGTTTTTTGTAAAACTTCTTTTTGGTATAGAAAGATGAATCAGATTAGGAATCAAAGTCTAATGTTTTCGTGTTGTATAGTACATCGAGTTATCAACACACAGAAAAAACATTTGTAAATCTAAAAACATTAATTTTTTCAGCTTTGTACCAAATTACCGATGTTTATGAGGTACTGCAATTGGATGGAATGATTAAAGCGTGTGGTCTACAACAGAAGGGTGCAATTATTGCATTAACTGGATTTTTTCTGATCTGTGTACCACTGGCAGTAGTGCTTATTTATGTTGTCAAAATTGATATTTATGGTTATTGGATTGGTCTTATATGTGCTGCATTTTTTATAAATATATCACTTTTTATTTTAATCCAACGTTTCGACTGGCAATCATATGCAACTCAGGTTGCTGCTGCTGTTTCATTAACTGCATTGACACGTTACGGAACAAACAACCAAGAAGAAATACCAGCAGATAAATCGCTATTTGAACTTCTTAAATGGAAACTAATTTGTTTAAGTTTTTTAATTATATTATTCACTATTAGCATACTAGTTTCAATACTCACTAAACTTTATTAATCAAAAACTGAAAACAATAATGCTTCTGAGATAGCTGGACCATAGATGCGATAGTAAGCCATCTAAAAATCGACTTAATACATATTTCACATTCACAACCTCAAGCACCATCACTATAAAACATGTCCGACTTAACTACTTTTGTCTGAATACCATACAAAACCGAAATATGGTTGCATATGAACAATTGTCTGCCGAAATCGTTGAAAATAAATGAGTTCTTCTAGTTTTGCTATGAATGTTATATTTCAATTTTTTTCGATTTTTATTTGAATTACGCTGTTTAACCTAGAATTAGTACTCTACTTTTCACTGTATAAGTTTATTTTCACATGAATATTTGGCTTTAAGTTTTTTTGTGTCCGACCCAGGTACAAAAAAATATTTTTACACTTTTGTGTTGGGATCTGATTGATTTGTACCGGAGTTTAATTGGATTAGGAATAATAGTGTGAAAGGTTATTATCACCATTTATTTACTGACGTGGTGGCAGAAATAGACAGAATAAAGAGAATATGTAAGTAGAACAGCTAAACACCAGACAACGCCATGAAACTTGTGTACTTGGAAACATCACCAGTTTATTCAGTTCGTAGAGCACGAGATGTTCGAAATTGAGTTAATCCAGTTGCTACTGATTTTTTGACAATATCTCTAATAGGTGATGAAGCGCGAGTTGTACTAGTACGATTATCATGATTATGTTCACTAGACATTGAAACAGCGATTTTTTCATCATTGTAATAGGTCGCACGAATTCGAAAATCGCATTCAGAATATTTTCTAGCTTGGGTACATCGATATGTCACTCATTTTCCAAGAGCTACTGTTCTGGTTCGTTTTATTGAAACATTATTTTGTTTTATAAATGATTTCATATCATTCTCATCAGAAAATTCTTCTACAAATTCCACTCTCTCCGAGTCATGATTTAGAGTAAGTTTTAGTCGAAAGTTTCTATCTAAATTCAGTTATAGGGCTATCTTTGAACTAGGATGATCAAATGATTACTTCGAATTCTCTATTTGTGCATAATATATCAATCGAATTTACGAAAAAGATCCTTGATCAATATTGCCGGTCTGTGAATACTGTATAGTACTTTATGCATCTTGTACATAAAGATATAGATGTGAAGTTATGCCTTTCAGAATCGTTTTGCATCCAATGGTTAATAGCCAAAGAAGAATATAACTGTTATACACATTTTATTTCAGCAAAATTAACAACTATATATAGTATATTTCAGCTACAGAAAGATCTCTTAGGGAAACTGGGAAAACACACATATTGTACAAGAGAGAGAGCGAGAGAAGAATAGGAATGAAAAATCCGCATGGGAAAGAGTGAACAGAAAGAGAAAATAATACGTCATAGAAAAGCAGGACAGTAAATACATATATCAGAAGAACAGAAAGGGAAAATAATCAACGAGTGAAGAGAACATGTATATTTGAAAGGTGACCACTGCTGATATGAGATTTGGTTTATACTTCCTAACATAGACCTATGTCACAAACGATATCTGCCAGGATAACTTATGTTCATCTCTAGTTCTACTATTAAATTTTCTCGCACACAAACTGGGCACATATCTGTCACACAAAAGTGCAAAAAGATTCTTTTGTACCCGAACCGGGCACGAAAAGTCTTAAACCTACACAAATCTATCTTAATCCTGGAATAAAAGAACCTTCGTCCTGAATATTTTATGCGTTCTAAACATCGTTTATTTGATTCAACAAAGCAGACGAGCCCATTGCATGTTGAGAACGGAGCCCTGCAGGTTGCCACCTCTCGACAACCTATAACCTAAGCTATAAAAAATTTGGCAACCTGATCCTAACCTAACCTATGGAGTCGACAACCTAATCCTAACCTAACCTATTCTACAATTTTTTTCTTTTCAATCCGCCAAATTCTGTAAGTGTATTTGCGAAATATAAACACGTTAGAATGTAAGAAAGCCAAAAGAAAGAACAGAAAGTACGAACAAATAGAAAAAGAACGTTTTGACTTTTCTAAAATTTCGCAAAAATAACAGATCGTCGACGGTATCACCATTTAATGATTGGCGCCTTTTTTCTAATATTCTTCCGCTTGAACTAAACACTCTTTCAGCTGTTGCTGAACTTGATGGGACACCGAATAATGTTTGTGCCAAAATACTTAATTGTGGATAGATAAGTGAATGTTTTTTCCACCATCCTAATAATGTGTCTTCATTTGTATATTTCATCTTAGTTTTTAAAAATTGTTCAGTTTCGTCTTTTTCGTCGTCACTGTCATCGACATCTTGATTTTCATTGGCAAATTCAGCCATTATATCCTCTTGTGTTATTTCTGTCTTTCTTCTTTTATGTTTACTTGCGAATGTATTAGTTTTTGTAGTTGTTGACAATATTTCTTGTTCTGTTGAACTTCCAAATTCTTGTAATAGGTTTTTAACATCCACATGGACTTGTTTACGTTCCGTTGGACTCAATTGCTGATATAAGAAATGAAAAGATAAACATATAGAACGATAGTAAATTAAAAAATAAAAATGAACAACTTACCGATAAATTTTTTGTTATGGGATGAAGAAATGTTGCTATATAATGAATTTGGGTTAAATATGTTTTTTCATCTAATTTTAATGATAATTCCTTTTTTAATTGAATTATTGGTAACAAATCACCTTCTTTATCTTTTGTACAATGTTGCTTTAATTTTGTTATCCATGGAACTACTAAATGAAGTGTTGGTTCTAAATCAGCTTGAAATTGTTCACTGGCTAATTTAAATGGTAGTAATACATCACATAATTGCGTTACGAGTTGTTGACCAATATCATCTAATTTTCCTGATTCATCACCACCTCTACCATCTAAAACACCTTCAATATGTTTATAATTTATTGATACTGAATTCATCATTTCGTAAATACTATTCCAGCGTGTATCATTATCATGTTTTAATGTTGATGGTAATAAATGATTTAATTCACATCGCTTAAAATGACTTGATAATATTCGACACGACGTAATTAATCGTTCAATTAACAGACAAGCTGATAAACTATGGTGTACAACTAAATTAATACCATGACAAATGCAACGAAGGTGATTTTCGCTTTCTAAAATACAGTAATAAAAAAACATAATATAAATGAATGAATGGTTACAGTACAATCATATCAACATCAATACTTACTTAATCCACAAACTAAATTTGATCCACTGTCACTAACATAAACGATATGATTGGTATCAGGATCTATTCCAAATGAACGTAAAATGGAAAACAACGCTTTCTTTGTATAACTGATCGTTTCTCATCTGGATTAATTTTGGTTGTTGTTTTCATTGCTGTGGTAATTGATGGCTGTGATTTTAATGTTTTTTCTTGTTTCATACAATTTTGAACATGTAAGCTAATCGTTGTTGTGCCATTCTTTGGTTCGTATACCAAGAGTCTATCACATACTGAACATTGTACAAATGATTCAAATAAATCATCTTTATCTTTGATTCGTTTAAGACTAGACCAGAAATCACCACTGG
>CAJNOQ010004439.1:0-17512 GCA_905250885.1 Didymodactylos carnosus | reverse complement strand
TCTTCAAAGTTTTTTTCATAACGACTAGCTCGTTTTCGGATACACCCCTTCTGCTTTGCGAAAGAAAGTTTTGCTCTTTGTAAGCCGTTATCCTAAAATTTTCTCTCTCAGTACTGTATCTTTCTTCGAACAAAACCTACGCCTGTCCAACGTATATAATAATAACAACAGGCAACATATTCAAAAACTGAGTTCTCATTTTGGTTGGTTATATTTACAAAGCTCGCTTTTCATTAATTTTAGAACGCTTCCTCTGTTTATGTTCGTATAGTAATGAATTGATAAATGCAATGGCTCCAAAAATTGCTGCAATGACTTCAATACTTTTGCTTATTATAAAGAATTAACCACGGTATGATAATAATTGTTATACCTCGATTGCATAAGACGCCACAACTGCACCATCTGTCGATGTAGTCGGATTGTTATTGGCTCTGACTGTTTACTCAATCACTATCTTTTTTACTAGCAGTTTATTCATGGCAGCAGGGCTTCGTTTGACGACTTTAATTCAATTCTTTTTTTATTAGTTTATTGTGATTCAATCTTATCGGATGTGAAAGGTCTCGAAGAGTAGAAGCTCTACTACTGAAGTAGTATATTTCGTATTTTGTAGTGAGATTTTTCTCTTAATTTCAAAAGTATTGCTGAATCTTTGTTCTAGATTTCATGTCATGTCACTTGCAGACGAACAAAACGAAGTAATAATGTTGTTTGGTTTCTTTTTCTCTCATCCATATACTACTGTTGTGTATTTTTAGCCGTCATCGACAAATGCTACTACGATTTTATCAACCAATGAAGATAATAGTACCAAAGATGATCGCACTAAGCAAGAAGTAAGTTTACCTGGTTTTTTGGCGTCAGCCTATAAATTCGAAGGTTTATTTTAGGATGAAACAACTGAAGTCATTGTACTGGACCCAGAAGCAACGGTATTATGTAATAGAAAGAAACCAATTTTTCTCTTATCTTGAGATATCTTTTAGGTTGTTGAATTAACAGCATCGCGTATAGGAGTGTTGGAAGGGTTTGACAATTTAAGAAAAGTAGAAGTAAGTGAAGAAGAAAGAGCAGTAGTTCAAAATCGGTCAGATAATCGATAGCTAAAATCTGCTAGAAACTATTACATTACTCTCTTAATCACGATTAACTTACAGTGTAGCCACCACCTTAATTGCGGTTGAAGTTAATCATCATTAAAACGATTATCTTAATCACGACTAGCGTTAATCATGATTAGAGCCTAAATTAGCTCTATGAAATGAAAGAACAAAACTCGAGAATTTTACTTAAAAACAACATTGAACAATTTCTGCGGATCAATTTAAAAAAATTGCTAATTTCTTTGAAATTGCGACATAAATCGCTTAGTTTTTTGCTAGAAAATTAACGATCGAAAACAATAAAACTGACTTATCTCCGAATGAAAAACGTGTTTTGTAATAATTTTCTTTTTGTAGAGACGAGTTTTTCTTTCTAACCGTATTAAACAGCGTTACAAAACTCATTTTTCTGCAGTAGTGTAAATATGAGCTACTTTTATCTAAGCATCAAAGTATTTGTACTCTCACTAATCATGTTAATCATGATTACTGCAGTTGGACAACATTTTTAAGCGCTATTAAGAAAAGATAAATTACAAGAGTAAGAAAATATTGAAAACATTGATTCATCCATTATCCTTTCAACAACTACTGACATAGATTTTATAATAGGATTTCCTACGGCGGTAAATAAAGAAAAATATAGTGTAGAACAAGAAAGGGTTCAAGTTCAATGAATAAACTGTCAGAAAATATACGTTGACTATAATATATAATTGTTATCTGTTATTTAGAATTTAAATTTACGTCAAAATTTGATAAAAAAGATTGAAAATATTTCCCATTTGACATTATTACAACAATTAGAACTATATGACAATCAAATAACAAAAATTGAAAACTTAGATTCGTTAATTAATCTAACGTAAGTTTTGAGATGATCTTGAAAAAAGTTTCACTTATCTTTTTGTGATTTTAGACGTTTAGATCTTTCATTCAATCGTTTAACAATAATTGAAAATTTATCAACATTGACAAATTTGACAGAATTATTTTTAGTTCACAACAGAATATCAAAAATAGATAATATACAGTTATTAACAAAATTGAGAATATTAGAACTTGGTGATAATCTTATTAAAGTAAAATATTAAAATTGTGAAATGAATATATTCTATGGTACTATAAAATAGATTCTTGTTTATTTTAGAAAATTGAAAATTTGGATACATTAACAGACCTTGAAGAAATTCATTTAGGAAAAAATAAAATAAAAAAAATTGAAAATTTATCATCATTAAATAAATTAAAAATATTAGGTTTAGGTGCAAATAAAATTGTAAAAATTGAAGGTTTTGAACAATTGACAACATTAGAACAATTATTTTTATCAGAAAATCAAATTACAACAATTGAAAATTTAGAAAATAATGTATGTTATCTTAAATTATTGGAAGTTTATCCAATCAATTTTTGTTTGCTATATTGTACTAGATGCATAGTTTTTATTCTAGTCGAAAATATTGTTACTTGATCTAGCTCAAAATAAAATTGAACATTTAGATAATTTAACACATCTCACCAATTTAGAAGAATTATGGGTAGGTATTTAATTGATGAGTTATTATTCATTTTAATTTTAATTATGTATGTATACTATGTTAGATTAATGACAATAAATTGAATTCAATGGATGAATTAACAAAAATAGAATCGATGTTACAACTGAAATGTATATACTTAGAAAGTAATCCTGCATTTCGTCTCGAAGAAAATTATCGCGCCAAAGTTCTTCTAAAATTGCCACAACTCAGACAATTAAATGCAACAGAAACACGACGACAACTTGACGATCCGTTAGCAGTTGAAACACAATAACAATTTATGACTATGTAAAACTAGGCTGTTTTCTTTTTTGTTGTTGTTTTTTCTATCTTCTGTGGACGTAATCTCAATAAATTTTTGAGAACTATTTTATTTACTTATTTTTATTATTTAATTGTATCTGCGTGTACATTTTGCTTAGTTGTTTTCTCCTCTTTTTGAATGCGTGTAAAACTGAAACGACATAGTCAATAAAGTTTGATTAAAATTAACTTCATTCTTAGCAATCTATGATTTATCTCATCAACTAAGTATTTGATTTGATCCTCTAAAATGTACACTTTCTATAGAGATTACCTCGTTTGAATAATTCGTACATCATGAATAATAATAAAAAATATGAAATGTAGTTTATACTTTATCCATTGATTTTGTGATTTGGTATTCGTTCCTTCGTTTTTTGTTGTTTTTATCATATATAGAAGGTTTTTTCTATGAAAGATGCATCAGCGTTGAAAGAATAACATTAATATTGCTCTTCTTATTTAGATATTGACTATTAGCCACAGATATTAACTCATTCATCTACATCTCATCATAGCATTCGTCTATCGTTTGCTAATAATACTATGTGGTATCTGGTACGATAAAAACGTCAGTTTATCTTCTTTTACAGATATTAGTTATCATTTATTTATTTAATGGTGCAGCATTATAGGTATCGAAGGTTAGCAGAAAAGAAACATTATTTTAATATTTCCGACTTTTTTTTTTTCGTTTTCGTTTTTATCATAAATCTAAGAGATCTTGAATTGATTGTTGAAATATTCTTATTCAAATAAGTTGATCAATACCATTGTTCTATCCGTTAAATTGCATTTCTAGTATTAGAAGTTACGCTATGTATTTAATCCTGATCCGTCCATGCGGACCCAGACGAAAACGAGTGCTTTGAAGATATGTCTTGCTCCTCTGCTAAATAAATAATGAATGAATGTAATCAGTTCATATTGATAGTACATCTTGTTATCATTCAATGGAGTATAAAGTGAAGCGGTAAAATCTAATCATCGTGTTCAGGCGGTATCCAAATGAAACCGGTAAAATTTGGGCATATTATAGGCGGTCGGATCAGGATTAAATTAGAATTTAAAGTAGCCAATACATTTTTACAAATATGGTTATTCTCAT
Source organism: Didymodactylos carnosus (assembly GCA_905250885.1). NCBI lineage: Eukaryota > Metazoa > Rotifera > Eurotatoria > Philodinida > Philodinidae > Didymodactylos > Didymodactylos carnosus. The sequence goes on along the minus strand of CAJNOQ010004439.1, from coordinate 13,451 downwards.
TATTTTGCTGTTAATATTTTTATTGTGTGTATAATTATTTGTAAAACAAAATGATCTACATTCAATGATGATGTAGTCGATAGAAAAATGCCATTGATTGAAGTAAAATGATTGAACTGTCAAGTGTGGGTCAGAGGTGGACAAGTTCAAGTTCAGACTTAAAGGTTCTTTTGACGAACTTGACTTGCATTTGGGGAATTTTTTATCAAGTCCTTTTGAAATCTAAGGAGTTAAAATCGTTTACATTCAGCAACGAAATGAGTATAATCTGATATCTAATTTATTAATCTTTTTTTTTGTCAAACATGCATCAATGTATGGATAAAATTTATGTACCCGTCATATATGATTATGACTTACTGGATGGTGCAGAAACTGCTATGACGAACTTGGACTGGACTTAGGGCTGTGGCAGTTACCAGTTACCGTTACCACCGTTACTCGGTAACGATACCTGCTGAACAGTTGCCGTTCCTGGTAACGGTAATGGATAAGCAGTTACCGTACAAGTAACGGTAACTGTTCAGTATATCTTTCAAGAGTCAATCTCTAAATATCTAGGTATCCAGGGTGAGAGTGAGGCTACGAACTTTCACCCTCACCCTGGATACTTGTTTACTTGTACGGTAATTGCTTACCCGTTACCGTTACCAAGAACGGCAACTGTTCAGTAGTTACAGTTACTGTAACGCTAATGGTAGCTGTCACAGCCCTAGCTTGGCTTGAATTTGGAAATGGTCGGACTTGCGTACCTTTGGTGTGAATATATAATTTGTCAGATGTAGATTAACATCAAAACGAATAAAGTACACGCTTTAAATTATCGAATAATCTCATGTATTGTTCGGAGAACGTTTTTCTTCGTTTTTTTGTTTTCTGTACGATTTTTAACCGGCTAATGGTGGTATAGATTATCGCTAGAGAAGTAACTTCTAAATGGTGGGGCTTCACTTGAGTGCCCAAGCAAATATCACCTATGGGAAAAATCTAGATACATTTCGTCTGTAATCGGACGATACACGACTAGTTGCCATCTAGATTACTAGTTGGAAAAGGGACTTTTAACTAGATGCGTCTGCAGGTGCATCTAGTAATAGTTAAATCGATCGATTATCGGGCGATAAATCGATAGTTGCAACTAGAAAAAAATCTAATAATCGCCCAGTTACTAGATTTCCACTGTCGTTACACAGTAGTTGCAATCGAGTAAAAATCTAATAATCTAGATGAATCGGGCGATACTAGATTTTTTTTTTGACGCTTGGGTGCGTCTCATTTGAGTGGGTGTTTTTTTAGCGCGTCTCATTTGAGTGGGTGTTTTTTTAGCGCGTTTCATTTGAGTGCGCTCCCATTTTAGTGCGTCTCATTTGAGCGCATTCTCATTTTAGTGTGTCTTAGTTTAATGCGTCTTATTTGAGTGCGTTTTCAATTACACTACTCATTCCTCAAAATATTTTTAAACATTTGAATTGTTTCCGTCACTACTGTTTGAGATTAATGCTCAGTGGTTAGTAATCTTTTATAGTAAAAAAAGAAATAGCGTAGATTACAATATTTTTGAACAGCATCATCCACATACTCTTGCTGCAAACCGATATTTTGAAGACTATGTTCTAAGGCCTGATTGATGTTGAAAGGTTCTCTCTGATCCGCGCTTTGAACTTGTAAGAAATTTTCTCCTGAAAATTTTTTTTTAATTGTACACAATTTTCCATATGTATCCGGAATATAAATATATATGTTCGTAACGATGTTGGTAGCGGTGTTTCCTTCCTTTTTTATCCTGGATCTCGGCCGTGCGAATGTGGATTCCTTTAAGAAGACATGCGTTTTATAGATATAAGCTCATTTATCATTATAATAAGAGTTACTTACTCAAATCTGGTTCATATAATCTTTAAGAGTGTTAAGACGACCAGGACAATCATATTCCCCACATTTCCATGAGATCGATTCTTTTTGATGGCGTTCAATTCTATAACTATATCCGTCAAATTGAATTGCTTGTTTACCAAGGCCTGTTTCGGATATTTCAACTTTAGCCATATTGCTCGACTTAGAAAACAGAAGATCTTACCATGTAAAAAGAGACGATGACTGACTGCTATATGAGTGCATTTTTCAAATTGATAGATTTTGAAAGTGTCCGGGTCAAATCAACCTGCATGTTGACGGTCACAATGCATAGTGGGTTAGAGAATATATGAACGTAGATATGTGTTTAATCTCCTTTTGTTTGAAATTGAGATACGACACATGTATCTGTAATCGAAAAACATTTTCTTTTAATTTGCATTCAACAAAACTCGTATAGCAGTCACCGTTTCTTTGTACATCGTCTGATCTGTTCTTTTCTAAGTCAAGAAATATGGCTAAAGTTAAAATATCCGAAACAGACCGTGGTAAACCAGCAGTTCAATTTGAAGGATATAGTTATAGAATTGAACGCCATCAAAAAGAATCGATCTCATGGAAATGTCGGGAGTATGGTTGTCCTGGTGGTCTGAACACTCTAAAGATTATATAAAACCAGATTTGAGTAAGTAACTCTTATTATAATGAAAAGAACCTTAAATCTATAAAACGCACGTCTTCTCAAAGGAACTCCACATTCGCACGGTCCAGATTCAGAAAAAGTTGCTGTTGAAAAAGTTGTTGTTGATATGAAAAAAAGATGTGAGCATCAACTTCCATACGCTGCTTTTCAAACATCTAGTCAAGTTGTCACTGATCCGCAACTAGCAGTCGCAATACCCAGTTTTGAAAGCCTTAGGTCTACATTATATCGACATAAAGGAAATAAAAATGAACCACCGACGCCAACACCGTTGCGAAATCTTTGTATTCCAGATAAATATGGAAAATTGTGTACAGGAGAAAATTTCTTATAAGTTCAAAGTTCAGGTAAGAGGAAACCTTTCGATTTTCTTATTCTTAAATGCTTTAATTTCCCGTTCAGGGTATGTGGTACTCGCGACAGAACACGGGCTTCGTTTGTTGTTTAATGCTACAGAAGTCCATGTTGATGACAACTTTAAAGTTGTACCAACGTCACACGCCGGTGGAACACCTTTTTACAGAATTATTCTCATTTTTGGGTCTATTCCATAGTATTAGCGTTTGTCTTTTTTAATGGAAAATCGAAAAAAAATACACATCCGAATAAGACGCACTAAACTAAGACACATTAAAATGAGAATGCACTTAAATGAGACGCAGTAAAATGGGAACGCAATCAAATGCGACGCGCTAAAAAACACGCACTCAACCATATTCTTCCAGAAGACACATGTACTTGTTTCGTTTTAAAAAACAAAATATAATTTTATTAAAATAAGCACACGCTTAACACATTTTTGACTGACGTTCGGTCAATAATAAATTGTCTTTTCAAGAAAGATTTAGTGTATAGGTGAAATGTCGACTTGAATGGTGTTGTCAGTTGAATCTTCGATTTTTTATTCAAGATTAGTAATATATAAAGATGCGTCTGTTAAATTTACCATCTTTGACTTCACGTATTAGAAGCACAAGTCAAACAACAATTTACGTATGTGAACATACTGTAATGTAACCATGCTTCAATAAATGGTAGTTTTAGCGTTTAACTTCTACAACTTCATCGAAAGAATCAGTTCAATTGAATAATGAATGGCGAAAACTTGCAGCTAAACAATTGAAAACAAAATCTCCTGAATCGTTATTGTGGAAAACACATGAAGGAATCACAATCAAACCATTGTACACAGCAAGTGACATTAAAAATTTAGAGAATGAATTACCAGGGAAAGAGCCGTATACGAGGGGACCCTATCCGACTATGTACGCTGGTAGGAAATGCCTGTCTCTGTCTAATTATTAATTAACATGTTCTGTAATTAATAACGTTTAATAGGTCGACCGTGGACGATAAGACAATATGCAGGATTTAGCACAGTTGAAGAATCGAATAAATTTTATCGAGATAATTTAAAAGCTGGACAACAGGGACTCTCAGTTGCATTTGATTTAGCTACACATCGTGGGTAAGTCATTTTCTTTATGTTATAGAATGATTAAAATGTTTTTCTACCATAGATATGACTCAGATAACCCTCGTGTCAGCGGTGATGTCGGCATGGCCGGTGTTGCCATTGATACTGTAGAAGATATGAAACAATTATTCGATGGTATTCCACTAAATAAAATGTCTGTATCAATGACAATGAATGGTGCTGTATTGCCTGTACTTGCAATGTATATTGTTGCTGCTGAAGAACAGGTAATCTAATACTAACTAGAATCATTAACTCTTTATCCAATGGTTTAATTGTAAACAGGGCGCTAAACAAGAAGAATTACAAGGTACAATTCAAAATGATATTTTGAAAGAGTTTATGGTACGAAATACATACATATATCCACCAGAACCATCAATGAAAATTATTGCCGATATATTTTCGTACACGTCAAAAGTATGAAGTATGTCACTTTTTATTTACACTTCGAAAAAACAGACTATTGTTGTTTTTCTAGAATATGCCACAATTTAATAATATTTCAATTAGTGGTTATCATATGCAAGAAGCCGGTGCCACAGCAACTCTAGAAATTGCGTATACAATTGCTGATGGGATTGAATATTGTAGAACGGGTATGTTAGATTAATCTTAGTGTTTCAATGATTTACGCTGTGCATCTTGTTTTAGGAGTTCGAGCTGGTCTTAATATAGATCAGTTTGCTCCTCGACTATCCTTCTTTTGGGGTATTGGAATGAATTTTTATATGGTAAAAATACAAATTATTATTTCTCAATTAATTGACTAATTTATACTAATTGTTAGGAAATAGCTAAACTTCGTGCAGCTCGACGTCTCTGGTCACATCTAGTAGATAAATATTTTAAACCAAAAAAAGAACAATCGAAAATGTTAAGATGTCATTGCCAAACTAGTGGATGGTCATTAACAGCACAGGTATTCTTTGAATAGATAAATTTTGATTAGAATTTGCTATAAACAACTAGCTACAATTACTTTTCCTAGGATCCATACAATAATATCATTCGCACCACAATCGAAGCTATGGCTGCTGTTTTTGGTGGTACACAGTCATTACACACAAACTCATTTGATGAAGCATTAGCTTTACCGTCTGTATTTAGTGCTAGAATAGCTCGTAATACACAAATTATATTACAAGAAGAAACAGGAATACCGAATGTAAGTTACAGTAGTGATGAGACGTTTTAGTATTCATTTGTGATTTCTTATAGATAATTGACCCATGGGCTGGCTCATATGCAATGGAAACTCTAACAAATGAACTGTATGATGAAGCAATGAAAATAATTGAAGAAATTGAACAGATGGGTGGAATGTCAAAAGCAATTGTGGCTGGAATACCGAAACTAAAAATTGAAGAATGTGCTGCTAGAAAACAAGCACAGATAGACGATGGAAAAGAAGTTATTGTTGGTGCGTGTATCTTTCAATATTCGCACGTTGCTTATTAGTAATACGTTTTGATGTTCATAATTAGGTGTCAACAAATACAAATTAGAGAAAGAAGATATCGTTAAAGTTTTACAAATTGATAATACAAAAGTGAGAGAACAACAAATAAATAAAATAACGAATGTTAAAAAACAACGTGATCAATCAAATGCCGATAGAACTTTAGAACAGTTGACAGCCATTGCAAAGGATGGCTCAAAGGGCAATTTACTTGATGCATGTGTACAAGCAGCCCGAGCAAGATGTACATTAGGTGAAATATCAGATGCCATGGAAAAAGTATAAAATATAAACAATAACATTTTATTTTAATTTTGTTTTCTCTTTTATTTGACTCTTTCACAGGTGTTCTTGAGGCATACAGCTGAATCAAAACTTGTTTCAGGCGCATACAAAGGAACATTTAATGATAGTGATCAAGAATTGAAAATAGTCATCGAACGAATAAATGTAAGATTGTTCAAAATAGACAAATGAGAGATTTCATTCTATTGTTCATTTTATGCTTTTAGAAATTTTCAAAAATTGAAGGTAGACGACCACGAATATTAGTGGCAAAAGTTGGACAAGATGGGCACGATAGGGGAGCGAAAGTTATTGCATCGGCATTTAGCGATGTTGGATTTGACGTTGATATTGGACCGTTATTTGCTGTAAGAAATATAAAAACATTGTTCTACTTAAAAGTGTAGCCTTCTCGTGCTGTGTTTAGACTCCCGATGAGGTTGTAATGCAAGCAATTGATGCTGATGTTCATGTGGTTGGTGTCAGTACACTTGGAGCTGGTCACAAAACTCTTGTGCCTGAATTAATTCAGAAATTAAAACAATTAGGGAGATCGTAAGTACTACCCGAATATAGCGGTTTATTACGCTTGTACCTTCTGTTCTTTTTCTACTTTAGGGATATAATTGTGACGGTTGGTGGTGTAGTACCACCTCAAGATTATGATATGTTACATCAGAGTGGAGTTAAATGTATATTTGGTCCAGGAACGAGAATTCCAGAAGCGGCATTAAAAGTATTAGATGCTATTGAACAAGAGCAACAAAATAATAGTGGAACAGCAAAGCAAGCACAAGCACTTTGATCATAATGTCTTTTCACAGTCATTTTTTATTCCTACCGCTTTGTACACATAATTTAGTTTGTCATAAAAAATTTTCTGTTATTTTCTGTTTAGTTTTGTAGACCGTGTCTCTCTTGTTCTACCTTCATTAAAAAATATGCGACTTGTTCATGCAGTTCGACTTTATATAGTGTTTTAGATCATTTTAAAATGGAAACATATCGTGATATGTCGAATGTGTTGATAACAGATGATGTTGATCAACAATGTGTTGATATATTGCAGTCTATTGGCTTTAATGTTGAGAAAGATCTATCATTAGCTAAAAATAGTGAACAATTAATTGAAAAAATGAAGGTAACCATAGCATATATGTCTAGTCTTCTTCATTTACAAATTTCTTTCTTTACAGAATGTTGATATATTAATCGTAAGAAGTGCAACGAAAGTCACAGCAAAAATAATCGAAAATAGTCCACGTTTGAAATTAATTGGACGTGCTGGTACTGGTACAGATAATATTGACACTGATTCAGCCACAAAACATGGAATTTTAGTTATGAAGTAAGCAGCGATTAAAACGATCAGACAATATTTACTAATTGCTAGATTTTTTTAGTACACCTGGAGCAAATACATTAAGTGCTGCTGAACATACTTGCGCATTGATATGCTCATTATCCAGGTAACTAATAAATCCGAAGTCATTGTTTTAATTCTAATGAAGCATAAAATAATGAATTACAGAAGTATACCAGCTGCATGTGCATCAATCAAATCGAGTGTATGGGAACGAAGTAAATTCATGGGAGAAGAACTGAATGGAAAAACATTGGCTATTATCGGTCTGGGACGAATTGGACGCGAAGTAGCAAAACGTATGCAGTCATTCTCAATGAAGGTTAGACTCAACTAGAATTATTTGTATTTTTTTAAATTCATAAGACTTTGAACTATTCATTTATAGCGACATGATGCTCTTTAATTGGTAAGATTAGTGTAGTGTTTCTGTAACATGCACACCACATGCTCTGTTTTTTTAATATCTATATTTGTCCTCTCCTCCTTTTGCAACTTGTTATTAGAACTTCTCTTTTGCTAACATATCCCGTTGTTTGGATTAATACTTGCTTTTTAATGTTGCTTACCACTTAGTGACGTTTCCAGTCCACGAAAAACACTCGACTTTTCCCATAGTACTATAATGTGTTATTTTCTTCTTTTTCTTTTTGGTATGCATACTTTCGAAAAAATATGAGAACAACCAGTCCATGGTTAGAATTTATGTAAAAGATTGTTTGCCAATATCAGATAGAAAAATATTTTAAAATTATTTGTGCATAAGGAAATAGTTGTGTCTCCTCTCGTGTTTGTGTATTGTTATCACTATAATACATATCTCATTAATAGATTCCACGATACTATTTTTATTTGTTTCATTTATCAAGACAATCGGTTATGATCCAATAATCACTGCTGAACAGAGTGCCACATTTGATGTCGAATTTTTATCATTTGATCAGATATGGCCGATAGCCGATTATATCACAATACACGTACCATTAATGAATGAAACAAAACGTAAATAAGTGAAGTAATAATTGTTATGATTATTTTTTTCTTATATTTGTTTTCTCTAGATCTTATTAATGCTGAAGTATTCTCAAAATGTAAAAAGGGTGTTCGAGTAGTCAATGTAGCTCGTGGTGGCATTGTCGATGAAAAAGCACTGCTCGAAGCACTTAAAACCGGTCAATGTGGAGGTGTGGCGCTAGATGTATTCGAAGAGGTATTGCCTATCAGATCGACGAAATTCAAATATCAATGTTCTTTTGTGATTTTTGTAAAGGAACCTCCAAAAGATTTCACACTGATTAAGCATGAGAATGTGATTGCAACACCTCATCTAGGTGCTAATACTAAAGAGGCACAAAAGTATGACATAACTGTTGTTTCTCGCCTGGTATCTGATTATTTGTTTCTCTCTATTTTAGACGAGTTGCTATCGAATTGGCCGAACAAATAAGAGATTTTAAAATGGGTATATCATTAATTGGAGTTGTAAGTTGAACTTTTAGGATGTTGATCACATATAATTTTCTCAATTCGTCTCTATTTTTATTTTTAGGTAAATGGATCAGCTGTGATGAGTCAGTTTTCAAACACTAATCGTTCATTACTTGTTTTATCACGTTCACTTGGTGAATTATTAATTCGAATAAATAAACACGAAGATATTTCGTCTCCCATAACGATTTCCTGTCATAGTAAAAAACAAACTTTATTATTCTTTTCCTATTTATTTAATTCCCATTCTATTTAGAAAGCATATCACCAATGGTTTATGATGCATTAGCTGTCTACTTTTCATTTGGATATTTACATGAATTAGGAAATAGTAAAGCAAATTTTGTTAATGCTCAACATCTCTTAGAAGAAAAAGGCATTGAAGTAAGAGAATATTTTACTTTTTAAATCGATCTTGATTCTATTGTATCTTATTTAGATTCGTATGACATCTGGTAAACATGATGAATTGTTGGTTATTCACATGCCATCTGATCATAATAATTCATCGAATAAACTGAATATTGTACATGAAGTCAGTGGTACACTGGATAAAGAGCGATTATATTTATGCTCAATAAACGGACATAAATTTGAAAACCATGTACCACTACAATTGAATCGATCATTATTGGTCAAATCGTATTATGGATCATTCTACAATTATTTAAGTAAACACTGATATTTTTTAGTATAAAAACTTGTTAAAAATAAGACTTCTAGGATTACTAACATATGCATGTTTTGTTTTAGGAGGTGATCAATTTCAAGACTCAAATGTTACCGCTGTTTACAATACAACACATAGCGATAAAAATGGCGATATAAAATGGTGTGCAATATTAACATCATAATTAGATAATTTTTTATGTTCTTTCTATTCTCGGCAGATTTTCTTAGTGGGTATACGATAATTCAGTACATTATCATATTAGAAAATTTAGTTCAGTATAGATAACTGTGATTCAATTTAATTACTTGGTTATAGTTGATTTCATAGATTTAAAATAAAAAATGACAAGTTTGAGTTAAAAGTATTTTAAAGAAGAGTCCTCTGAAAAACATTTACTCATATGTCGTCACTGTGAAGAGCGCATCAAAATACTAAAGCTTTAAAAAGAATTGTATCGGAGTTATGAATATTTTCAGCTACCTAAAACGTTTTTCAAAAGCTAGAACGAAGCTCTGCTTTTGACATAATCAGATAGAGCATGTCAAATTGTGTATATTCTGAGATTTCAGTTTTTCTAAGATTTTTAAACTTAAATCTAACAAAGAAGTGATTTTTGAAGAGCAAGTCTCACGAAGGAAACATTTTCAAACATCGTTCCTCAAGCAAAAAACGTTCAGAATGATAAGTTATGGATTTTGAGGTTTTGTGAGAAAAAAACATTTTTATAATAAAGTTTAAACATCAATAGTTTCTTTTAACTGAATTTAACATAGTATATCTTACTCAGAATATAACTTTTCTGATAGACAATTTTTAAGAAATTCACTTTTAAATTCTGACTTCAAATTAGACATTTTAGCTTTTTTTATTGTCGGATTCGTCTTCCGTATCGAAACTACTCCTTTAGTATTTTTTTCAATCATTCGAAGTACATCTGGAATTTGAAATAAGAAGATATCTCTTTTGACTCATATCTGACTTGAACAGAACAAATCAAATATAATTCAGTCAGAGAAAAGAAACAACAGAAGAAAACATTTGCCACATATGACATCAGGCAAACAGTTATGTGCGAAAAGAGAGATATCTCCCTATTTCTTAGTATTCAATTTAAGTTTTGGAATAATTGTCTCTTTGAAAAATTATACTGGATAAGATATACTTGTTACAAAACTCATCCAAATTTTTTATGAAAACTGATGAGATAATATTTACTTTTTAGGTAAAAATACGTCATTTTCTGCGGTCTTTTCTATTAGTATTCCTATAGCACTTTAGGACCACATCAGACATAACTGTGCAATAAACTAACCATTGCATATGAGTACTCATCTTTGTGGTCCGATGGTGGCATTCGAAAAAAGAAACAAAATATGTATTCTACTGCTATGCTTAAAATCTATCTCATTCAAAAAGTTATTGTCTGTATGAAGGTTTTTATTTTACGATTTTCTAAAATTTTATCCTAACTCACAGAGTCTAGGAGATTAACAACGATATAGTTTATAATTTATGGGTACCTACAATAAATTCATAACTACAGGGCGAATCTTCTAATAACAAATGCCCGTTGTTATAGTTCAACTGAGGAGGTAGTGATACAGAAACATTTGTTGGCATGAATGTATTTTGCTGTTGCTCTTATTCTGGCGGCGGCTCTGTTCTAATTATGAGTGGTAGACTAATTGTGAAGTCGATGAAGAATCCTCTTATTTTAATATCTAATTTCAATTCGTTATGGGATCAACGCAGAAAATGTTTCAGACAGTCTGTCGCTATTAAATTGGTGTATTTGTAGAACATTAATACGGAATATCACATCTGTTCGATTAGTAGACGCAATATGAGTATGTTGCAACGCACTGGCTTCGATACGTTTTACGGTTAAACGTTTTGGATTCTGGATACAAATAGTTGATGTTAGACTTTGATCTAGTATAAATCACAACATCTTTGCAGTGATGATTATTGAATTGCATAGAGTGATAGCTATTTGACATTTGTAGGAGATTCACTCGTAAAAAGATTGTTAAGGATAAATTTGTTTTGAATTTTGTTTGTATTTGTAGATGAACGTCAAAGATGTTCAATATTTCACATGGTGATGTCGCTTGAAGTTAAGTGAAGTGCATACCATGGTTTATCAAACACCACTTGTATAGAATAACGAGTGGGGGTAGGGCATAAAGAATGAGCCTCTCAGTATTTATGCAATACCTCTTTCAGTTCTCGTCGTCCAAGACGAAATTTTTTTCAAAAGATTCGCCTTTTAATTCACTACAAAACCATAGTGAAATGTGTGTTATAGGGTCAAAAGTAAAAAAGTTATTATAGAAATACTGCTAAAAATCACAAAAATTAGTTTTTTTGTATTTATGAGTTCCCACGTTGAGATATAAAAACAATTAAGTAAGTCGTTTTGTAGAGCTTGAAAATTCTACCTTTCTAGTGCATTCAAAATTTTCACAACAAAGCCCTAGAGCACGAAAGTTTGACGACCAAATAAGGAAAATACTTTTTGGACCTTTTGGCCCAAAACTTGATTTCCTGGCGATATTTTTAAACCTGAACTGTTCTATTGCGTCCTATTAGAAAGAGCATATTTGATTCTACAAGAAATGATACTTTCAAGCTATTAAACAAGTGTTTTACCATAGCAATAAATCAAAAATCAATTAGCCGTGCTTGAAAGTCGATGGTGTTGTACGTTTTCAGTATTTCTATAATAACTTTTTTACTTTTGGCCCTATAACACACATTTGACTATGGTTTTGTAGTCAATTAAAAGGCGAATCTTTCAAAAAAAAATTCCGTCTTGGGCGACGAGAATTGAAAGTGGTATTGCATAAATACTGAGAGGGTCATTCCTTATGCGCCACTCGTTATTTAGCGTACAGACAAGAGTCTAATGTTGAGACCAAACGAAAAACTAAGTGGCAAATATGTCGGCGACTGAACGACGAACGCCCATTTATGTTGGTCATAATCCAGCATAAATTTTTTCTAGAACAATAGTATATACTTAGCTAAACGAAATGTTTAATAAAGTTATTATATTAATATAATTTACCTGCTCGTTTGTGGGTCATAACTGACAGAATGGTATATAATTCTCCTCTTATACGACTGTGATTTGGATGATGGGTGTAACGAATAGAAGATGGTGGATTACAGCCATTTTGATGTTGCGAAAACGTGTTTTCTATGTTTTATAAATAACTTGCATATAAGTCGCCTGTTATTCTTAAATAAATTTCATCAATTTTCAGTCGTTGGACGACATTTTGAAAATGAATGGTACCCGAAATAATTTCAACGGAAATATAAAATAAATTTGATCAATCAAATGTAGCATTAATGTAACAGTGAAAATGGTGAACTTTAGACAACAAAAACTTTATTTTAGTGACTGTGACCTAATATCTCCCTCTCAGGAATGATTAAGAATAGAAAATAATTTTTATTAAAAAAAATGAAAATCTCTTCTAGGCAATAATTTACATAGTTTTGTTTTAATGACATCTTACTTATCATATAAACGGAATGGCGTATATCACACTGATTTATATCAATACTTCGTGATCGATAAAATAATCTTTGTAAACTTAAAGAGATTATTTTAAGATTTAAGATAAATGGTGTTCTCTAAATTTTTCTATTGTGAATGATTAAAATTTCTCTTTACATTTGCTGTAAACAATGCTGAAACATCACAAAGTGGTATAAACTAATAATGCTAATTGTAGAGTAGCTTTTCTGTAGCAAAAAAGCGGTTGTAAAACGAAATTTATTTAGTTCAAACAAGTTGAGTTTAAAATATCATAAAAATGTTGTGTTTTACAGAAAAATGAGAGGTTATTCATACAAAATACTTAAATAATTCCACCACATTTATATATGATAGTTGTGACGTATTTTAATGTGTCATGAGATAAACAAATTTCATATTATCGTTTTTTCTCTTAATTCATCGATATTTCTAAAGAGAAAAGATTACGAAAATCTAACGGAAAAAGTTACATAATGTGGGAAAATGGTTGGTCGGAAAGTATTTTCAATGTATATGCAGAAAGTCGAAAACGGCCGCCGTTACAAAAATAATTCAGACGATTTTATGAAATTTATATCTGCTGAGCCACATTAGAC
>CAJNOQ010004438.1:0-17515 GCA_905250885.1 Didymodactylos carnosus | reverse complement strand
ATGCTTTTATTTTAGTCAATGTGGGTTAACACAAAAGCATAGACGAAAGTTGTGAAATAGGGACATAAAAAGAGTATGAAATACTTATTTCAAATATTGTAAACTTACTTCAATTTACATAGAAATTGTTTTGAAAAGTGATGAATTATTTTTGCAAAATATTATATCGCTATTGTTGTTGAGTTTTTGTGTTCTTTTGTGCTTTTGATGGTTTGCAGTTGGTATTAGAATAGATATAATTTTTTATGTGAAAAAAACAAATTATGAAGAACTCAAACACATCTCATTTTGCTCAAGAACAATTTTCTCTACGCGACTAAGTTGGTAACAAAACGTTTTCACTCAGGATCTAGGACTTAATTAACTTGGATTTGAATTTTTAAATTTTCTAACTATTAGAAACCTAAAGGTTTCTGAATGTCTCTCTTCTGATAGAATATGTTTGCAACTATCCAAATCTTTTTTCCGATTCTTTCTAGTTATCTCAGATGACAAGAAAAAATCAAAATTAATATATTACCTATAATTTGGGCCAGTACTGTAATAAATAATGATAATAAGACCAATATCAGTGGTAAACAAATATTGTCACAAGATACTTTTCTGTAGAAATTAGGAAAGTGACTTGAATCATTCATACTTATGAAAGGTATCAATCTAATTTTCTAAATATCGTCATTTTTACGTTTAGAGAAGGAAAAGGACAATAATGTGATAATTTAACCGTTATTCTGTATAAAAGTTCTTTTAGTCACAATTATTTTCGATATGAATATTGCCATCGTTGTTTACTCTTCTACAAGTGACGAAAAATATGATACAATAGTTTAATTTGATTAATAAAATTGTTCTTTGTTCAGAAAAAAATTTAATTACATATTTACTTCTTCTTTCAGTTAGTTCTTACGCATTAGATGCTAAATAAAACTATTTTATTCAAACCTTGACTAGTTAGTTCTAAGTAGATATTAACAAAAACTGATAGAATTTTTCTTAATATACTAACATTCCATATGTTCACAAAAATGTAATAGATCTTTTATAAACATAAAAAAAACGATAATCTGTGTATGTACTTTTTCTCCTACTCTATGTACATTTTTTTTTTCAACAAAAACTTTTATTCTTTGTTTTATTCACCAGTACGCCCATCGTTTATCTAATCATTAAGCGCATAAATGAATAAAAAAAAACAAAAATTCAAAACCAAAACAAATATAAATGAATCTAATCAATAGTCGAGCAGCAGGACGTATACGAATCGAATAAATACCATCATTGAAATCGACTAGTTTTCAGAAAAATGAGACAGTTCTTCTCTCTTAATCAATTTTTTTGCGTATGATAAATTTTACTTATAATATCCATTGGCAATATTTAATTATCAGTGATAGATATACAACAAATGTGTTGAAATAAAGTGATAAAGTCCAGATATACATACTCTATTTTCATCTCATCCTGATTAGCATGGAAAAATTGTGCTTAATCAGAGCAGGAAAAATGGCTTTTTTGTTTTGTTTGACGTTTTACAAGAAATAGTTTACAGGTTTTTATGTGTCAAAGTTATCGATTGATGTAAAGCAAACGAAACAGAATTTTTGTCTTGAAATCGTCGTTTTTCACACTTAAAATCATCATTATTTTGATCATCAAATTTTAGAAATAGAACTAATGTATAAATCTAAATCTTAGAATCGTTTTCTTCATCTTTTTGAAAATTTTCTGTTTAGTATTATAACAGATGATTTGCTTCTATATTCTAGGCTGGCACATGTAGACTATGTGTAATAGTGTCATGTGTATATGGCATATACACAATGGTCTTGTATTATTCTATTTGTTCGTTACTAATAAATTTGTTTATTCACAATTTTTATCATCATCTGACACATTTTTTCCGCCTGCCTCCAGTCCATTATCGACACTATCAAAGGTTAAAAATCTTCCTCATGTTCAGTGTATAACAAATGGCGCTTTAGCCGGTTCAATTATTGGTACATTAATATTTTCATGTTTTGTGGCATTTCTAACATATTTAGTCTATTTACGACCAAAATTTCAAGGTAATACAGTAATTAACACTATTTTTAAATAAGTCAGTTTTTCTTATATCTAATAATATTATGTTATACATTTAGAACTTCATTCCTGGAAGACAGGCTGTTTAAAGAGTGTTTCACCTTATTTTAATTCTGCTGATGCTACATACGATAATCATTGTCATGCCAATCATGATCTACAATCACATACGAAAAAACAAGTACAACAACAAATACCCAATGATACACGTATATTTCTTTTATTCTCTACTTTAACATTAATTCGTATCATTATATTTTTAGATACATTAACGAATGGAATATTACCACTTGCGATCACTGATGTCAAAGTAAGTGCGATCGATTGATCGTACGAAATCTGTCTTTATAAAATTGATCGTGGATTATGTAGATTAACTTAATCTAATTAATTAGGCTTAATCTGATTAAGCCTCTTATATTCTCCGGTCAGGAATCTAATTTCGTTAGATTAAGTCGTACGTTGATAAAATTTTCAGCGGATATTGAATACGTTGTACATAGTTTATAGCAAACAAATTGAGGCTATAACGCCATAGAGCCAGAGATTTGAAATTTTCTTTTTTCAAATGTCATCCCCAAACTTCAAAAAACTTCTGCAAAGCTGCTGGAAATCTACTATTCTTCTTGGACGTTAAAATCAAATTGAAAATCCAACTCTGTGATGTTGTAGCCACAATTTTCCTCGGCAAAACAAAATCATTCCGAACCAGGAATGGTTACTATCAGACGGGAAGGAAAATGTTTGAAACGCTGCAAAACAAGAAAATTTTCTAAAAAATGTCTAAATCACGTTTCAATAACCGTGAAGACAATTCGATTTTGAGAAAAAAGAAAAGTACGTTCTGAAATTATGAAATGTTTTTTCTAGAGAAACTATGCCTTTAAAAAAACGTAATAATTTAGAGGTTTTAATCTAACGGGAACGTGCAGAGACATGTGCGATATATTCTCTGTCATATCCACATAGAATTTCAGTAAAAAAAGCAATATTTTGTTGTATAGTGCCACTTTCACTTGGTTACTGATTATGAGAAATCTAGTGAACAGATAAATTTTTTGATTTATTAAAAATAATATACAACTAAGAGCGGCATATGTTTATTAGATAACTTCATAGTCAGTAATCTAGAGAATCACCAAAAGTCGTAATTATTGAGACCAATAGCAGATCATTAGAAAGTGAAGGCTTTGCTCTATCTAATCATGTGCTCTTTTCGAAATCATTTTTGTTTTTTCCCCAATCGACTTTGCTGACCTAGTAGGAGACATTAATCTATCTTCTATCACGCATACTTAATTATGATTGAACATTTGTTTATTACTATAGTCTGTTTCTAAACTTCTAGTTTGGTACATATCCATTTCGGCAAGCACTGACTCCAAATGCTCATCATCACCAATGTAAACGTCAAGGTGAAAAAATGTTAACAATAGCTCCCGCTCAATGGTTTCATCGAACATCATCATTTCGTTCAATGAATATTGATCAAGTGAGAGCACATCGAATGATGAGTTGTTGTTTCTTTTAATCTTAGATATATTATGTTTAGGATAATGAACTAATTGAAGTTGAATTAATCAGTCCTGATTTGAGTGGTCTTGGATTTAATATTGTTGGAAATATGCGAGCGGGTATTTATGTTAAAGATGTATTCGATAAAGGGCCAGCAATTGAATCAAAATTAATTAAATCGGGTTGGTTAAAATTTTCAAAGAATTTCGAATACGATATTATAAATGTCATAAATTTTTTATTGCAGGTGATCGTATAATGTCAGTAACAGTATGTTTTGAATCAGTTGTATTTGAAGATGCACTTACGATACTAAGTTACGCGTCACCATATCCCGTAAGGCGTCACAAATGGTGAAGGGTGCCTGTAAGTAGTATATCATGATTATTTTGCTATTTAGGTCCTCCTTCGTTTACATCGTTCATTACAAAATTCAAAGCGTACGACAAATGCAAAACCACAAGTCACTTGGCAAGACGATTTTGAAGAAGATGATAATAAAAGTAATGTTGTTAAGAATAATTCATAGAAGTTATGAAAAGTATGACTCCTTTTAACACTATTTCAGTTTACTCTAAAAATGAATCAAAAAAACGTGTACAACAAATAGTTACTGAAAAATCTAGTCAAAATAGATCAAAAAAGAGACAAAAACAATCTCATAATAGTCGTTCATCGACAACGCATGGTGCTCGTACAGCAATAACAACAACAACACCAACAAAACCCACATCAAAAGGTAAAATTGCCCCATCAAAACGTTCATCTCAGTCTGCGCGACCGCTACGTGAAAAACCGCCTGTTCCGTCAACAGCAGCAATTGGTGCCCTAGTTACGGGAACAACATCGTCGGCAGCACCAACCACAACCACGACGAAATTAAATCCAACTAAAAAAATGAAATCTGTAACGGATGCTGTTATCGCCTATTTGCACTATAAAGGCAGTGGAACAGGAGGTCAGAATTCTCAAGGTAGAAAGAGAGAAAGAAAAATGCATGTATCCGGCGAGTAGTGCATGAATTATTTAGATGGGTTAAACCACTTTATTCTTCATTTCTAACCATTTTGCATGACAGAATAAAAAGGTTTTAAGTCAACTCCATCATATAATAATAGAATTTATACGGGTATCTAAGTGATTTTATGTTTTACTTTTCTTAAAATCTTTTTTCGTATTTCTTCTAGCTAATGAGATTGAGCAGAAAAAACAAAAAAAGTCGATTNTTACTTTTCTTATTGTATGCCATTTATTTTTTAGATCCAACTGCTTCGGAAGTAAATATGATGGTGAGCATTGTTTTCGTTAGATTTTATTATTTTCTTACCTAACTGTTTGTTTAGCCTTATTATGATTCGCCATACGAGTGTTATTATGGCGCACAACAAAATTCTCATACAAACTTAAATAAGAACAATAACAATAATGCATCTGATCACATATCACCAATCTATACTGTTCAATTAACACCATCCAAACAATTTCTACATTCTTGCCATATCCCAAGGAAATGTAAACAACATTTATCTCGACAGAGTGTTATCCAAAATGAAATGTTAAACTCAATATCTATCGACGACATATCGACTGATACTTATGTTTAAAAAATGTGATGAAGAGTTCGACAATGTATATATATTATTCATTTCTTGTTTTGTTTGCTATTTGTTAAATTTTACTTGTTATTCTACATAAAATCGAATAAAATGTTGCCTGACCGCTGCTTTTTTGTAAATTTCAGGAACTTCGAGTAACAACTGAACATATTTTTGTTTGCAGAAGCGATTAAGTTTCACAATTGTAATCCATGTTTTTGGGCAGTAATATTTTGAACGTCGAAACAGTACTGGAAAATATTATAGAATCGACTTTTTTGTTTTTTCTGCTCAATCTCATTAGCTAGAAGAAATACGAAAAAAGATTTTAATAGTTGAAAGAGTTTGCAATCAGGAACGATTTTTGATATAAAAATCCCATTCAAATTACTGGTAATTGGATTTTTGGAAAACTAAGACCGTCACGACCCAATACCTTGAATTTGTTCGGAACAGAGATGGACAATCAAACTTCGAAGTTGAGCTTCGTTTAGTGGAATTGGAGTTGCCTTTTTGTTAAATTAGAGTTGAGCTGAGTTCCGATGTTGTCAATTATAACTCTACAATTTCAGTTAAAAACTTAGAGTAGAGAGAGTGTTTTCACAGAGTGGTTTTCTTTTCCAATCTCATCGATGTAGAATAGCAAAAAGTACGGTTTCAAAATTAACATTTTGAAATGCAATTTTGAATTGTTAAACTGACTTTTTTTATGCGTTCTCTTATAAACAAAAGCGAAATAAACAACTGCTAATAAAATAAAGAAGAAAATGAATTAAGACAAGATAAGTTCTTGTCGGAGTTGGAGTTGAACTTAGCCGGAGTTGCCCATCCCTGATTCGGAATACTTTTGAAAATATCTCAGCTATACAAAATGAACATTTCTAGACTAAGTGAGACATCTAGTTCTCGCAGATATTTTTTTTGTTACACTACAATCTATTCACAAAAAGCGCGGTCATGTCTATTGCCAAAAAGAACACGGCAGCAGATGTCTACCAGAGAGCTGAGACGAACAGAATCAATAGGAAAATACCAGAAACAAGTCTTTATGGATTTTTGTGAAGAATATAGTTTAACAAAAAAAATGTCTTTGAGAACTGAGAGATATCTCATTTAGTCTAGAAATGTTCACTGTGTACAGTTGAGATCTTTTCAAAAGTATTCCGAACAAAATTCAAGATATTGGGTCGTGACGGTCTTAGTTTTTCCAAAAATCCAATTACCAGTAATTTGAATGGGATTTTTATATCAAAAATCGTTCCTGATTGCAAACTCTTTCAACTATTAAAATCTTTTTTCATATTTCTTCTAGATAATGAGATTGAGCAGAAAAAACAAAAAAATTCGATTCTATAATATTTTCTCGTACAGTACATTTCTAAAATTATTACATTGAACTTCAATAGATTCTTTTCATGAAATATTAAAGTTATCATTGTCGAACAAGACATCGATATTAACTGGTATTAGATCCATACTCTTAATATAGTAAGCGTAGAAATTTAAATAAAAATCTATTATTCAATCATTCTCTAGCGGGAAAGAAAAACTCATGACATTTTAGAAAAGAATGTGTTTTTTTATCTGATAACTCAAAATATAATACAAAAGTTGTATAATTCAATAGTTGTGCATTAAGTGATGTTTAATATTGAAATATATTGTTTGACTTTTTCTTTTAGATTATTTTGTCGAATCATGGATCAAAAGACAAACAGTCTTCAGAAAAAGCGGTCATCATTGTTTTCTACAGAGAAACCAGTTAATCCTCTTATAAGAGCATATTTACTTATTTATAATGGAGCATTAGCTGTCGGGTATGTATAGATCGTTTTGAATACATTTAATATCATTTTAAATATTTTTGTTTTAGATGGACAGTAATATTGTATGAAACGTTAAAAAATGTATTAACTTATCGTTCGTTAAAAGATTTAAGAGAATGTTATGGATTATGGAAATCAGTCGAAGTACCGTTAAAAATTTATCAAACAGCAGCATTCATGGAAGTTAGTGCAATCTATTACTTAGACCAGTCAAAATGTTCTACCATTCTGAAAAACGACACCATTACTCAATCCCTAATCTGGTCTTCTATACTATCATGAGAAAGCCCAGACGCTGATGGATAAGAATCTGTCATTAGAATATCTTCCAGTCCTTTCCTTTCTGAAAACATTGAACTTTTCTCATTAGGATGTCCAAACAGGTATGGGTTTAATAAAAATAGGTCGAAAAGTAAAATATATTTGCACAAGCGAATTACACTACTGGAATCAGCATACTTTTCTCTAAAAAATGCCGTTGATTAGAAATCTTCATTCGGATGTGATATGTTAAAAAAATTTCATTGAAGAACTTCGCTTTTATTAAACCTATACCTGCTTGGATATCCTGATGAGAAAAGCTCAATTTTTTCAGAAAGGAAAGATTTGAAGATATTCTGATGACAGATTCTTATACATCAGAGTCTGAGCTTTCTAATGATAGTATAGAAGGCCAGATTAGGGTTGAATAATGGTGTCGTTTTCAGAATGACAGAACTTTTTGACTACCCCAAGTGCTAAGTAGAAAATGAGACTTTTTTAATACATGATAGGCTATCTTTACAAATAAAATATACATGAATTTTTCTATTCTATTTTGTTTTATTTAGGTTTTACATGCTGCACTTGGTTTAGTCAGATCGAATGCAATGATTGTATTTATTCAAATAATATCACGTGTATTTTTGGTATGGGGCGTCGTTAATTATATTTCATACGTAAGTAGATTCAATCGGCTCTTTCCGAACTGAGACCACCTTTTTGCACTCACTCTCATTTTTTTTATTTACTATATTTTTCTAGGCTCAATTGACACCCGGTCTATTGATAGCTGTAACATGTTGGTCTATAACAGAAATCATCCGTTATTCATATTATGCTTTAAATTTGTTTAATTCATCTCCATCATGGTTAACATATTGTAGATACACATTTTTTATTGTATTATATCCACTCGGCGTAGTAGTAAGTTGAACAAATTCTATTATTTCATGGATCATTAATTAATATTGACATTTTTCAGGGTGAATTGTGGACAATTTCAAAAGGAATGTCGTCCATCTATTCTCAACCACATCGAAATCATTATTCTATATTATTACCAAATAAATATAATTTTGGACTAGATTATTTTTACCTTCTGTGTATTGTCGTTTCAGCCTATATTTGTAAGTATTTCAATCTATTTAAGGGTACCCCCCTTTTTTTCACCTTGTTGCCAAAAGTGAAGCACACATCCGATTGAGCTCCAATTTATAGCAGAGATAGAACACCGAAAAAGAAAATCGATGTGTTTTTACCCAGAATTTTCTGAGAGATTCTTATATGGGTTTTCTGGAAAACTCCAGTTTTCATCGGGCCACATTACTACCCCTCGAAAAAATGACCCGATCGAGTTCAAATTTTTACCACAGATACTTCACACCCTATCGCAGAATGAAAATCTTTTTTTCCAAAAAATATGCTTTCCTTCTCGAGGTATACGAAAAATACTGAAAACCAGTGAAAAAAACCTGAAAAAATCTGACTTTCAGCATTTTTCGTATACCTCGAGAAGGAAAGCATATTTTTTGGAAAAAAAGATTTTCATTCTGCGATAGGATCTGAAGTATCTGTGGTAAAAATTTGAACTCGATCGGGCCCTTTTTTCGAGAGGTCGTAATGTGACCCGATGAAAAATGGAGTTTTCCAGAAAATCCATATAAGAATCTCTCAGAAGATTCTGGGCAAAAATACATCGATTTTCTTTTTCGGTGTTCTATCTTTGCTATAAATCTTTAATTAAAGTTAATTTAATTGGTTAATTGGTTGAGTAAAATAGTTAACAGAGAATTAGAGGAATTGATTTTTTTTTCTGTTAGAAAATACATTAATTGAAAGGTTACAACGGAACCGTTTTTATTTTATTTTTCTAAAAGAGATACATCTTACATAGTCATCAGACAACTAGTTGTTCTTGTCGTGTAACTAAATGGTGTTGATTTTCATCGTGAAGTGATGATTGAAACTCAATAAGGATACGTTTATATCCTTCTCCTTCGGCTGCTGATAATTGAATTCGTTGCTGTTGTTGTCTATCAGAACTTCTCTTACAAATAATCCAATCAAAAATACTATCATGAATATAATTGAGTCTATAGTATAAGTTTCGAAATATTTGTCTTAAATAAGTATAATCTGGTTCATCTGTATATTTCAAACGACGACAATACGAGAGATACATGGCAAATTCAGGTGGAAATCCGGCACAAAGTACAGTAATTGGTGTTGACATTTTACTTTCACATATTCTCTCATATTTTTGTCGTTTATTTAATGCTTTAATGCCTTGCCATGGTAATTGACCACAATTAAAATAAATAAAAACGTATGCTAATGCTTCCATATCATCACGACGACTTTGTTCAATACCCAAATGAGTGGAAATCTAAATTCATGAAAATTTTTATTAATTACAATCAATAATCTGATAATGATAAAATCATTTACCGATACATATCTTGGTGTTCCTGTTAAACTTTTTCCCTCTTTGTATGGTATATGTTTTCTTGATCGATTATCATAAAATTTTTTTGCTAAACCAAAATCAATAACATAGACCTAGAAAGAGGATAATATAATTCTAACATATGTTTAATAGTATTTTCTACATTTGATATACTTTTGTACATTGTTGTCCACTTCCAATGAGAAAATTATCTGGCTTAATATCTCGATGAAGATAATGTTTTCGGTGTACATATTCAATTCTTGCTATCATTTGATCAGCTAGCATTAAAATAGTTTTTAATGAAAATTTACGTAAACATGTATTAAACAAATCTTCTAAACTTGCACCCAATAATTCAATAACCAAACATTTATAATCTCCTTCTTCACCAAACCTTATGATACAGATATGCGAAACATTTTAAATATAAAATCATCATTATGTGTGTCTGAGTTTTGTGATCAGCAGTTCGGAGAAATTTTCACAGAGAAATTAGTCCAAAGATCGAGAAAAAGACATACTTGAGTAGCGATATGTGTCTGTTATTAGAATATACAATATGTGACTTTTAAATATTTTTCAGTATATCCATCGGTTAAAAGAAGATCTTATAGTTTTACAACAACACTTAACTAATTGAAATGGATACATTATTTTTAAGTAGCGCTATACTGAATCGTAACACGATAATTTTTTTTTGTTGTTCGAAAGAGAAATGAAAACTGTGTCGAATATTGAGCGTAGATTTTCGAATTTGGTTCTCACTTTTAGATTTTCTTTAGTAACTCTTAAGCACACTAAAGGTAAAAATGAACACCTCCCCCATTCAATGAAATTGGATATCGACTTTGTTTTAAAACCATGCCGATATTTCTAACTCATAATTTGAAAAGGATTTCTCTAGTAGTACCTGCAGGGTATATTTTGTCTCTTGTTTTCCTAAATTTCTTGAACAGTCATATGTTAACTGTCCGAATTTGTTTTTCGAGCACTATATTTGATATCATATCCGTTTACTGGAATTTTCCACAAAATTTAAGATAAAATAAAAAAGAATTTCTCGCTATGCAGGATTTTCCCTAATTATATTCACACTTTATAATCTACTCGATCATAAATCTTAGCAGTGATTGATGTTAATTTTATCCCAAATAACGGTTTAAACGATTTACTTTCCGTTGATTGTTTTCTATTTTTATTAGTTTTTTTCCGCAGAAAAGAAAAGAAAAATATCATTTTCGCTGTATAGGATTTACTTTCCATTGATCACATAAAAATATGTGTCAATTAACGCTTCTTCAACTATACAAATCTATTAGTTCAGATTCTTCAATAGCTTTTCGCTTTAATTTTTTTTGAATTTATAATATTTCCGAATCAATTTCATCTGATAAATGTGTATGCTCATCCTGTACGACGATTAGCAAAGTCTGGATAAGTTGTTGATATTGCTTTGCATTTCACACGCACATAATACTCTAAATCATTTTGATTTTTACGTTTAGAACAATATCGGTAACCGTAATAATATAATTGTCTTTTGCCTTGTGTAGATTCAACAAATTTAATAGACATTTTAAAAACATGATGAGAATACAGTTGCGTATGTCTACCTTTATATACATTTTTAACAAGGATCATCACGTTGACGATTAGACAAATAAGTTCAGCAAACGTGGTGATTACTGTTCTAACTTTCTCAGTATTCTCCATTATTTAACAACTGGATATAAAGAGCAGTGTTCGTTTCCATTTAGTTGGATAATCATTCTCGCATATCTCTCTTCTTATCCTTTATGGGTGAATGTTCGTTACGTTTAAAAATTTATTAACTGTAGTGAGTATTTATTTGGTTATTTCGTCAATGGATTGTTATTTTCTTCCAAATAATCAGTGGAAAGTAAATCCTATACAGCGAAACCGGCATTTTTCTTTCCTTTCTTGTAGAACAAAACTAATAAAAAATGGAAAACAATCAACGGAAAGTATTCACCAAATAACAGATGGAATTTGTTTTTGACTTTATGTTAAAACGTCATCTAAAAATTATCGTGTTCAACTCATCATACGTACCACAACAGTTTTGGTATTCCGATTCCGCCTTTCATTAGTTTATATAATTTAGCTTCGAATGCCAGTTGTTGTGAATGCGTATGATTTAATTCAAGTTTAATCGCTACTGTTTCACCTGTTTGGAAATTAATCGCACGATACACTTCACCGAACGATCCTGAGCCGAGTTTTCTCTCTAGCTGCCATATTCCAGCGATTAAGAGTGTGGCTGATGATTCTTGGTGATACAATGGTTCACGTTGTGTCTCTTTGACTAGACACGTAGTAGTCATTTTTTAAAAGACTAATAACAACGTAAAACAGCTTCTATGCAACATCTGTCAATGTTTACTGATGAAGAATGTATGACAAAATAGATTTTAAATAAGAAATTAAATTAAATTGAAATGATATTACATTGTAAGGAGAATAGAACTCATAATTTTAGGTTAAAAGAAGAATAGAGGTATAGATAATAAGTTTTTGGTTTCTTTAAAAACGAAACAACATTCGTTTTTAGCTTGAATAAAGAGATAAAACAACATTTTGTTTCGTCTGTTGCTATGGATTTTCTTCATTTGGACTACAATGATTCTCCCTCGATTATTTTGTATTTTGTCGCTAATTGTTGAAATACTGTTCGATGATTGTGTATTGAAAGCTCGAATTTTTATCTTTAAATCATTCTTTTCTAATTCTGTTGTGTTTTTATTTAGATTTTCCATCAATGTATAAACATATGTATAAGCAACGTGCAAAAAATGTTCACTTAAATAAATAGAAGATAATGAATGAACACAACCATGACAAAAAACAACAGAAATTTTTTTTCGATTTATTTTGTGTGTATCTGTGCTTTCTACTGTGTTTTCTATGTGTTTGTAATAATAAAAACAAGAAAAATATCAAATTAATAATGAAAATTCATTTTGACATAAATGAAAATCCTGATTAGTTTTGTCGTACTGTTTTAGACAAAATTATTGATCAGATTCGTAGATATAATGATGAGAAAAAATTGTTGTACTACAAAATAAAATCCACTGTTTGATATTAAAAATTTTCGTTGAATATCGTGTGAAATAAATAAATGCGTTTTGTTCTGTTTCTATTTATGATCAAAATGAACTATATATAATGCAATGACAGGTAAAAGATAGATAGCCAGTATTAGGATAAAACGTATAGCTATTGCATCATTCTCATCTGAAATGTAAGAAATCATAATTAGTTTATTTCTTTATATTTTCTTAAAAAATTTTCTTAAACAACATTGCATATTAGAAGATGTGTTTGTTCGAATTCTACCAGGTGACATATTATAATCATAGCTTCAGAGGAAAAAAATACAGTGTTAAAAATGATTACTTCGGGGATTTACACGAATTTCTATGAGGAAATCAAATAGTTTGGCTATTTTTGAATGAAATAGTGGGAAAATTTGCTTGTACACAACTACAAATACTCTATTGAATGTGCAATTCAAAACCTTTTTACAACTTGATGAAATTCTCTTTTTCTCGTTTCTGCTGAACGATACAATAGCTAGCTATCGGTAGAGTTGTTAAAGAATTTGATGATTCTATCGTCGATTATACTTTATTTGACGAAAAATGGGATAGATTAATATTGAATGGAATGCGTAAAAGAGAGTTAATTTGATTTTCTATAAAATTATAGACTTTTAATAAACATATTAAATAAGAATGTTCTTCTTTAATATATTGATGATTTATTTGTTTATAAATATACGTCGAAACTAGTGATATATTTAGTTCTTTAACACGGTACAAGTAAAAATCGATCAAAAATATAATTACTTTGCCAAAGAATTATCTGTTCAAGTAAGTTTTTCGGAATTAAGTACTACTTTGATTATCTTTATGTCTAAAATCGAAATATCTGTCTTATGTTGTTAATACATCTTTGTTTGATCAATTTCTTGAGTTTTATAAGTTCAGTTAGTAACTGAAAATTTTTCTGAAAATACTAACTTTTACCCGGACGAGATGATTCAGACACAAGCTTAGATTAGAAGCGTGGACATGATACCTCGGGTAGTCCGATAGTGTCAATACTGAATAATTAATTAAAGCGAACATCAAATGTGTGAGGACGAACGTCCTAAACTGTCTTTCAATGTGGGATCCGGACTAGTTTGAAGCGTTCGAAAACAGACTGCACTTTAGCCCCGTCGTTTGTATATCCAGTGGTAAGACATACGTATGCTTTAATAGCGCCTTGTCACGTTGACTTATAGAGATACTATGAGTGCAGTGCGTAAATGAGAATCTAGACGCATTTATAAAGTATTGTGATGCATTTGTTACATAGAAATATTCTCTTACTGAAAAAAAAATGAAGCTTGATCTTTTTTAAGTCACATCAGATACATTTTTATAGTAAATGCATCTTTTTTTTGACAATGCGATTTTTGTACACATTTTTTGTATATATGTACCATTCATTTAATGCACACGTTTTATGAGTTCATTGAACCCTTTTGCCATAGTTGAGTTCAATGTCTATATTGCTAGAATATAAAAAAGGATATAGTATATATAGATCAAAGTTATTTCACATTATTTCTGTGGCTGTTGTCAAATCGAGTTCATCGCTATTTTTTACTCGATATTGACTGCAAAGTGACAACGTTACGTTCCAGAAGTGAGAGCTCCTCTACATTCTAAAATATAACAAAACGAAAAAATGCATTTGCAACTATACTAAACGCATTTTCGTTTTGCATTTTGAATGCAAAAACTCTTTCCGCTTTTTTAACTTACTGTTACGTGTTTTAACAGTAAATGCAAAAATGGATAAGGGTTTCTTATACGTGTATTGTGGGTTTTGCACTTAATTAAAAAAAACTCCCATAGTATTTCAGAATACACCTGACCATATTTGAAGCAGTATCTGGAGGAGTTTTTGCGTTCTTGAAAACCAAAATATGTTTTGTATAGTGGCAATACCAAAAGTTCTCCGATTTTTAGTATTTTTAACTACGTTTCAGGGTTTTGTATAATTTATTCAAGAAAAAGCTTCATCTTTCTTTGCTAGAAGAAGAAATAACGCTAATATACTTTTAAAGAAAAGCATTAAAAACGATTTATCTCGAAAACGAAACGTTTTTGGGTAAAGCCGCCGGATTTAGTTTTGTGTCGAATTTCATTCTTTGCATTTTCACTCGAAGGCACCACCTCAGAAAAACGCTTTCCAACTGAGATAAACACTATTTTCTGTTTAGCAAAGAAAATACGATCGTTTACAGCTGCTTACGACGATCGTATACGGCTGAACATAATTTTCTGCTACTTTTATATTCTCCGTTGTTCATTCCACTTGATTATGGAGTATCGCGTTGAGTGTTAACGGGATCAGATACTAGATAATTCTCTAAAATTATACATGACGTTAAGCCATCACAGACGAAGAAATATGTACTATAATCCGCCTCGAAAGAAAACAAAAACTGTTTGTGCGTACAATAATTCTAGTGTCTTTCAACTCTATTTTTCCTCTATGTAGTTGAGTCAAAGAAATATGAAAATAAAATAGTAAAGTAAAGAAAAGAAACAGCAGTAAAGCGAAACTAAAACGTTTGTCAGTCAAATATGTAGAAAATATTATCATTGTCAAGAGATTTTACCAAATGAAATTTATGGACGATAGAAAATATGTGAGTAAAAGAAATTAAATTTGAACAAAAGAACTATAACCAAACACATCTAATTTAATCTACAATGTCTGTTCTTTCATCAATATTATAGTATTGGGTTTCATGCTTCCAAAAAACGATGTATGCATATTATAAAAATTCAACTTGATTAATTACAAAGCCGATTGTGTACTTTAGGAAAAACGAAATACGCGATGGGTTAGTATTATTGCTTCAGAATGATCGGGTTTTTAATTGATTCAAAAAAAAGGTTTACCCTAAATCACCTTCGGTTCTTCGAGGAACAGATAGACCGAAGAGATTTTGGCAGCAGACCGAAAAACTGTGTTAGTATTCCTGCTAATTCAAAAACTCCAACCGTATTTTACAATACCGAATTATTATTACAAGAAATTAGAAATACGGTTTTGTGTGAAACCAAAGAGTTTTATAGTAATTACAAAACGCTTTTTAGTTTTTCATGTTTTAAATAAACTCTTTTCAGGTTTGAAACGAAAACTAAAAATTTTTTTGATTTTTTAAAATTAGATGTTTTTTAGAGCGTAATAATTGTATTCGAACGTGTTTGTAGTCTAGCCTTTTCGCATGTGTCCGTAATTAAACTATTACTTTAATAAGTTGTTCATCTGTATCAAGTATTTAATCAGCGGTGGATGTGAATGTGAGTAAAACTACAACGAAAAATGTCTTGACATTTTGATTATATGAAACTTCTTTTATTCCCTTGACTTTAAGTCTAAGGTTATAGAAAAACAATGTCGGCATCGGTATCCGTAAATAATAGGGCGGCACATTAAACAGACAGAGGCTCCACAGTCAACGTTAAAATGATCGCCTAGACATTGAGAGCCACGACCAACGTAAGAAAAATCTGAGTTTATATCTCTGAGATAGAAGGCTTCTGAATCCATATTTGACCTATACGCTTTATACTGAGTTAGTTTGTTAGTAAGTACAGTTCTTTTTCAACTTGATTGGATGGAAATGATCTTTTCCACCACAATCAACGTGAAAATATCGAAGTCGGTACGGTGATATTATATTGTCGAATAATGGTAAGGAGCAGCTGGCGAGCACCAACCGAAGGAAGGTGCGAGAGTCTTTTCGTATTTTGAAAGAGCGTAGGGATTTTATCGTCCGGGTTAGTCAATAGAATGAGTGATGAATTTCTAAATGTGAAGTCGACGGAATGCAATTCTTCTCGTAATTCATCGCATAGTTTAAATAATCTTCCGTTGAATTGTGTCATTCGTCTGTAAATAAATGATTATTATGATAAACACTTTATCGAAATTATCGGAGATGTTAAAGCAGTAACTCATTCATAAATGAATCTCGTCCGAATAATTTGATTGATTATATATATGTTCAAGGACTATCAGTTCTATCGGAATATGTTGTTGAATCAAAAAATGTCAAAATGTATATATAAATATTTTGCTCTACTTTTTTCCATCATATTAATTTCTTTCTTTAGACATAAAATATTAGTCAAAAAACATCTTCAGACATAAACAGGCAAACTATTTCTAACAAATATTAATAAAAATACTAACAAGATTGTTTTTCATTAGGAATTGCCTCTTTTGTACATTTCCACTTAAAATTAAGAATATCACGTCGTTTTCAATTGATTTATTGACTATGCGTTTCTTTGTGGTCTATCATTTGTACTTCAGAGTTTGGATCCTAATATGAAGTCTAACTGTGCTATACTTGATTGTGAAAGGAGTGAAACAGCAGCAGAATACCAATTGGATTGTTTCTAATTATTTCTTGTAATTCATAAGTGATTTTTAGTTTGATTAGATAATGTGCCAGGCGCTTGAGCACGAATATTTAAGGGCCCCCCACCCCTCAAAAAAAGTATTTTTCGACAAAAAAATCGATTTGGATATTTATGCATAGTTGTATAGCCCAATATATCTACTTTCGAATGCACTATGATTTATTGGTTTTACGATGGTTTTTGAGGGTTTTACAGCGGTTTTTCTGAGGCACCCAACATCAAAAACTGATTGATTTTTTATGGTTTTTCCGTGGGAATAACGCTTAC
>CAJNOQ010004437.1:0-17517 GCA_905250885.1 Didymodactylos carnosus | reverse complement strand
CGGCTATCATATTCGGAATCAGCATGATCGATTACCTATAAGCTACCGCATTTCGTTAGAAAAGCGATTTGACAGTTGGATATGTTCCCTCGTTAGTTAAGTTGAGGACTTAAGGATTGTTATCCTGCTCTGTCCCCGTTAAAAAGATTTTGCCGCTTCCTCACCTTTCAGAACCTCTTTATGTAGAATGTTTTTCCACTTCAATATTGATATTGTTAAACTTCTCTTCTCGCTAAACGTCATGTTTCATTTCAAAAACAGTTATAGTAATACATACCAGAATAGATCGAGAATTTTTCATGTTCATTCTTCCACAGAATAGATGACAAAAATATTATTTTGTTGTTTGTGGGTTTAGATTCGATTATTGTTAAATAGTGCTCAAGAACTCCACTTTGCTAGACTTATCCATAAAACAAAAGAATTTCTGTCCGAAACAAAAAAATTTATTAGTAATAAATAAGCATCGAAATCGTCTCACTAGTACTGAATGTATTTCTCGAATAAATATTCGAAAATATTTTTGTAAAGTATAAAAGAAATGTGTAAGTTTTGGTAACGTAGTTTGTTGGTGAAAAAATGAATTTTGAAAATGAGTATTAAAATTTTTTGTCTTATCTTATAATAATTCGCAAGTTTAAGATTGTTATTAGGCAACTCACAGACAAATAACTTTTTGAAATTTATTATTTTGCTCATGTTTAGGTCTAACAAGAAATCAAATATTAATTGAACCAATGGAAACGTTATCATCCACTGTTTCCACTCCACAAATGAGTCCTAAACCAGCTCTTGTCAATAGTGAAGATGATTCTCAAGATGGTAGTCAACTAACAACATCAAAAACACTGAAACAGACCATAATAATTCAAGATCAAATGGAATGTGAAATATCGTCATCAATAATGAATGATTCACTAACAATCGATGATTTAAGACTATTAGTTGACTTATTTTACTTGCCATATGAACACGGTCAGATAGCTATACAACTTTTACAAGAATTTCACTGGCTAAAAGTAGATAAACCGTCACAACTACACACAAATACAAGACAAAATTCAACAAAAGTAATCGAACAATGAATATATTTTTTGATACGCTATTTTCATCTATATTTTGTAGACTGAGGAATGGCGTTCTCGGTTATTAAAATTTAATAGTATACGAAAATCAATAGGTAAAATGGTTCAACGTTTAACAACAATTCAAAATCGTTCATTATTATATGAATTATACAATTATGCATCAGATATTAATTCAACGATTTCTTTATGCTCACAGTATCTAAAATGGACAGGTAAGTGTCAACTAGCTATTTGATATTCGACTTCGATTAATATATCAACTTTTCGCTCTAGATGACAGTCAAAAAAGGACATCAGTATTTATGGCCGGTGATCAAGAACCATGGGTAAATCGTGGTGGATTAAGTGCCGAGTTTTTGGTATGTATTGATTTATGTAGACTTTTTGATCGTCCATAAAGCAGACAGATATTGCTGGATAATTCTTTCGAAAACGTACCAGGTTTTAAATTAACTTATTGCCAATTGTTTCGAACTTTCAGGATGAGCACAGAACTCGGTTAAAGGTACCCCTCTCCTCGTTCTGGGCTTTCTGTAGAAGTGCTGTGAAATAAAAACTAAAACCCACTAAGGCTTCATATTTTCAGAACTAATTGGAAACTCAATGAAGCACTTTTTCGTTTTTGTTTCAAGTTTTTAACTATTACCGTTCACCAGTTTTCCGAAAAACTCGGTTTCTCATTTGACCACATTACGACCCGCCTTAAATTTCATTCGATCAAGTTAAAAAGTTTACCAGAGATACTCAAGATCATAGCGCAGAGGTATAGTTTTTGAAATTTTCTTTACCGAGTGATAGGAAAAATGGCCTCCAGACGTTTCGGTCCTACCATTCTGAACATCCGTCTTTGACATCGGATGTTCGGAGTTGACATTTTAATCCTCCAACGGGTGTTCGGAAAAGAATCTAACAGATGTCCGTAACCAATAAAACGGATGTTCGTAAGATAGAGAACAGATGTTCGGAATGGATTATGTCATATGACAGAGTCATAAAAAATGGATGTTTGTAAAAGAAACTACCGGGTGTTTGGAACGCAAACATAGGGATGTTTGGGACAAAACAACTGGTGTTCAAAACGGACTTAAATATAAAACTGTAGAAAAAGAATTTTTTCGATGATCGTTCCGAACACCCATATTTTTCTTATTACGAACATCCGATATTTTTATCTTAAAAGTGATGATTTTTTGAAGAAAAACGGATGTTCGGAACGGACTATGACATTGGATGTTCGGAATGAAAAGTAGTGGCGAAACGTCTAAATGCCGGAAAAATACCGAAAAACTTTCAGAAACCAAGTTTTTAAATTTTAGAAACCCTATCACGAAATAAAATTCCGAAATTGTATCTCTACGTTCTGATCTTGAGTAACTCAGTAAAATTTTTAACTCGATCTGAGGAAATTAAAGGCGGGTCGTAATGTGGCTCAATGAAGCCCGGTAGCAAAAAAATAGTTTTCGAGAAAAAACACATTTTCTACATAATCCACATTTTCAGAGCATTTGCCGCGATGCTTATATCTTCACGAAAACTCATTCAAAAGTTCTGTGAGATGTTTCATTGTGAAGAAAACACTTTCTTCTATCAGACTATGTGTAAGAAAAATTTTGAATGTATAGAAAAGGAGAGAAAGGTTTATGAAACTAAAAAATTAAGTTTTTGTAGGCTTTGAAGGAAAAACTCCAGAAATGCATAACTTTTTGAAGAAAGATCGTGGAGTACTGGTAGTGGTCTCATTTTGTAGCCGATACTTTTCTCTACATTAAGCTATGTTCAGCTCAAAATCCGAAATTTTTTCAAAAAAGAGGGGACGGGATACATACCCTTAAGTAATAACAGAAATCGTGCTGAAAAATTTTCAAACCGCACTGTAAAAAAGAACGTGGATCATCAGTGAATAAAATCGTCTCAGTAGGTAAAACGGATCCCTTTAGATAGGTCACGGCTCACTAGATCATCTTTATATCTGAGAGATACACTACCACGTGTTTACTGACCTACTAACGCCACAGTGCCCTTAGTTTCCTCAGTGAATTAAAACGTGTGGATCCAGTGGATTCATTTAGATGGATCGTGCAGTAGGCCACTGTCCAACTTTATCTTTTACAGTGTACCAAAATCACTGTCAGCACGGAACAAACTTTTCGTGAACATTCGTATATCTTTTCATCAAAGTATCACTAGAGATGGAACATTTGGATTAGAATTTACATATGTACGGCTGCAGACTCTCTGGTGTTTTGAAAAGTTTATGAAACATTGAGTGCTTTCTAAACACTGAATGTACAACGAGTGTCTCAGAATAAAGTCCACTAAATCTTGATGCATTTCTCTCTCATTTCCTGTTTATAAAGAAAATTCATTTATATACCAGACAATAGACAATTTAATTCTCTACAAGATTGTATATTTATTATTAAGATTCATTTTTAATGTTTGGCACAGTAACTCTAACAAGAAAAGCTCAACATTTTTTAACTGCACCATACACTTTTAAAGTGCAAACTACTCTCGTTTTTTGAATTGTTTATAATAAGTACAAAAAAATTTGAAATAATTTTATTACCGTCAAATGGTGAAGAATTTTATGGTTTACAAAAGAGATTTAAAGTTAATTTATTCGAATTGCTAGTGACTTTAATACATAAACTTCCAAGTTCATCGACGTTTCAAGCACTAAAAAAACGTTTGAACTATTTTAGTACAAAATCTAAAGTTTAAATCATTAGTTTGTAGACCGAAAAATGCAGAATTTCGCGCTCTATTAGACTGTGTAACTTACAAATTTACCTGAAAAACTAGAAAATACCGGATGTCGCTAAGGTGGCCGAAAAGTAGGAGAAAATAACCTTTCTCAAAGATTCTTTTTCACTCCGTTTCATCTAAAAAATTATTATTTCTCATTAAAAAACAGAAAATATGTTGCGGAGTTTTTCAGTGTACCTTGTTTTGTTAAATAAGTGATTTTTAGCAGGGCTATGCGCATTTTTTTAAAGATGCAGTTACAGAATTTGGAGCTCTTCTTGTTAGAGATACTGCACCAAACATCAAAGATGAATTTTAATAATAAATATACAATCTTGTAGAGAATTAAATTGTCTATCGTTTGTTATATAAAGGAATTTCCTTTATAAACAGGAAATGAAAGAAAAATGCATCAAGATTTAGTGCAATTCATTCTGTGACACTCGTTCGTTATTTCATGTACACTTAGTAAAATCTATTGTGTCAATTTTAGAACGTATTACCAATCGGAATGTATCAAAGTATATTACGTGATCAAAAATCATTGAGTATTTACACCGTTCGACCAATGTTATCAAGTGATGATGTATGAAAAAATCTTCTTGAATTTTATAAATATATTTATTATTTTTTCACTCATTTTTAGCCGGTATTATACGATATATATACTCAATCGTCTTTCAATCATAGTTACAGTGATCTTTTATCTCAATATCCTGATATTATCGCTGATAAGTAAGTTTCTATTTGTCTTCTCTTCTATTCAAAAATAATTTCAATTTTTGCTTTTGAAGATCTATCGGTGGTTATTTAATGTTGGATCGTGATTGTTGTTTTGTCATAGAAGATTCAAAGGATTCAATATGTGGATTTTGTTTAACAACTCTTGATAGTCATTTATTTGATAAACATTTACAGCACACATACATACCACAAATGATACAAACATATACTTCAGATAAACATGATAATAGTTCAATAACAACAACAACAACAAACGCAAATAATAGTCAGATACAAGTACGATCATAGACTAATAGAGTTTATATATCTTTCGAAAAAAACAAAAAGTAATAGAAAAATTTTATATCTATTCTATTTGTTTTAGAAAATATTTGAACCTTTCACATGTCCACTATGGCTCTATGAACGTTTTCCTACTCGTTTACAATTTTATTTTTATCCACAATGTGACAATATACAGATAATATGTCAGAAATTATTAAAAACCGTATTTGGATCATTGAAACAAAGAGGTTTAATTTTTTGATCATATATTTTTATTTGATTTTTCACAATTATATAAATTAATTTTAGGTATTCAAGGTTGTCATTCAATATTATCTGAAAGTGATTGTACTACACATCAACTTTATTTGAATGTTGGCTTTTTAGATTTATCATCTATGGATATTAATGATCAACTAATTATTGTTGGCAAACGACTTTAACTCTTTGTTTTATATGTATCAAATATATTTACCTAAAGTCAGTATTTCTTATCTACTTTTTACACTGAGTAATTAGTGTAGCAAAAAATAATTTTGTCCATGTTTTTATTTTACGAAAAGTCTTCTCTTTTTTTGTGTGTGTAATTCAACGAACTTTTTTTGTTTATATAACGGATGGTTCAATTTGTTATAAAAAAAAATAAAAAATAAAAAGTCTGAAGACTTTAAATATCACATACCTTACTAAACCTTAGAGCCATTCTAATTTTACATAGGGCAGTCCGGTTTCATAGCCCGAACGGGATATATATCCCATTTAGGTCAGGATATAAAAATATATCCTGATCGGGCTATGATATCCTGATCAGGATATATAATATATATCCTCTTCGGGATATAGCCCGATCAGGATATATTTTTATATTCCGAATGGGATATGGTATACTGAAGGCACATCAAGACACGGTGCTTTTTGTTTTTGGATGTGGGAGTGGGAGTTCATCTTTGAAGAAAACTAGATAGCCACTCTGAGTGTAAACGATTACCACATTTGCTGTGATGATGGCACCGTTTTGGCATTTTACCGCAGAAAAAAACAGATATCGTCGGTTTATATAGTTCAAAATACACTGAAAAATATGTTAACTTAACTTCTTTCAGTTGTTTTTGTTGGATTTATTATCTATAACACTGAACAGGACTGGAGCAGGCGGAATATATTACTACGAACTGCACTCCTTTATAAGCTACTCAACAGAGCATCGAACTATTTATGCATATATACCGAACGAGATAATATCCCGATCAGGCTATTTTCTATATTCTCATTGGAATTTAAAATATCGTGAACGGTAGACCCTTAAACCAAGACTAGAGCATCTTTGATTCCTACTCAGTTTTTCATCCGCTTTCTTATGCTATATTCACTTTTGTGCAATAACGTCATGATTTTTGCGGTAATGATTTTTTCCACAATGTTTTGCAAAAATATCCCGATCAGAATATAAATTTTCTGTGATATCCCGTTCGAGATATCGGTCGTGAGACCGGACTGTAGGTTCATAAGATTCTTTGTAGAGTGTTTGATTGTTGCAATCATATGAACAAAAATTTATTAAAAATAAAGTACAATTTAAAAAATATTTGGACTATGTGTACATCTTCAACATGTCATGTTTCACGTGTAAATGACTCTTTCAACTTTGGAATTATTTCTCTTGTTATACGTAGGTAGTAGCTGATTTTAATAGTGAGGCACAGTTCGTACGAGGAAACCGTTGCAACTATCAAATCGCATTTTAATCGAGATTTAGTGGGTTATAGGTTACCGACCATGCTGATTTCGAATATGACCACAGAGGCGACTGCTAGGTCTTCGGAGATTCGGTTTACTAGAAAACCAGATTCCCAAACCGACAACCTTTTCTCACTGAAAATTTTTTCCTGACACTTTTAGATTGTAGAGCACATCGAGTTGTCTATAAAATAATAACTTTTTTCATTTCGGAATGGTTTTAAGCATACAAATTGGAGGCAGTGTAAAGTTTCTTACATGTAACCGTTACGAAACGAAAAACGTTATTGTTTTATAGACAACTCGATCTGCTCTACAATCTGGAACGATCAGAAAAGATTTTCGATCTGGTTTTTCGGGCCTCCGAAGGCTTAGCAGCCGCCCCGGTGTCATATTCGGGGCCAGCACGGTCGATAACTCATAACCCACTAGTTTTCGATAAAAAAGCAATTTAGCAGTTGGAACGGCTCCCTCGTTAATAGACTCCACTGAACGGTTCTCAGAATCAATTCAAAGATAGCTAATTGAAGATAAAATAAAGTGAGGAAGATGCGTGACTAAACCTTTGATGATGAATTGTAGCGCCTTCGTTGGAAAATAATGAATATAACACGTTCGAAAACGGATGCAATTATGAATGCAGCTCAAAACGCAAAATGGCAAAAAATAACATATATGTCGATGACTGAATTTTTGGACTACACGGCTTGTCCACGTAACGCGACACTTCACTGATTAAGTTTTTAAAAATTTCTTATTACCCAAGAACCGATATGAGCACATCACTAGATGCAATTTTTCGCGCTGATTACAAATTCGACCTTCTTAGCAAATAAAAAAACAATTTTAGTGAATAATTTTAATTGAAAATTTTTGACCTAGAAACTTTTTTTAGAAGATTTAAAATTTACACCATTCGATAGAAAATTAAATTCTCTACAAAATGGCTCATTTTTTAAAAAGTTTTTCAACTTTACTTTTCACATAAATCGATAGATATCACCAAATCTATGGCATATATGAAAATCAAGTTTTTGGGAGGACATTAAGTGCCCGAAAATTCACTGACAAAAAAGTGTGTCAAACCGTCTGAAAAATGTCACGCCGTCACATTTATAAGCGAGGGAAAGGCTTTGGAAGAAAATTTCTTTTAATATTGGATAGTTCGTAAGCTTTTCTAAAACGTTCACTGTAGACAGTTTTCACTTGCTCAAGCAGTTTCGCAGGAAATTAGCGTTTAATTGGATGTACTCGCAATCCAGGGCCTTTGTCTGTTACGTTCGTCATGCACCGAATAAGCCGTAAATATTACCCAAATTTTCTCAGTTTTTTACTAGAGACAGAGGACGATGAATTGTAACAAAATGACGGTAGAATCATCCTTCTACCTCTTATAGTTTCTATAAAAATTGAGAATTACTATATCAAAAATGTCGCGCCGTTACGTTTGGATAAGCCATACATTTAATTATACGCCTGGGAAATATTTGTTTCATCTGTTAATTGTAAATGCGCTGGTATTGTACCGTTGATATCCGAGAAGTAAAAATGCAATAAGTTTTTTTCTAATGAACAGATCTTTTTGAATTCTTTTTTATTTTATTTGTCAAACGTTTGCCCACTACCACTAAGGGCAGCAGCTCTTTAATTGCTTTTGTTACTGCGATATAACAGTTGCATTATCGGACGCTAAGACTTTTGGTGGCCTTTCCCATTGAAAAATGAATTTTTTTCCAAAAAAAACAGAATGAGTTCTAATTCGTTTTTTGAAGAATAATTTGAAGCTGAAGGCGAACTCGCTCGAAATATATAAATGAATTAACGGTTTAATTAAATTTTCTATGGAAATAAATCAAAATATTGTTGTTATAGGCACTTTGGTCTTTTTCTATCTCGCAACATTGCATGTGATTATCGCAAATATTTTAGAACTTAATATTAGACACATGCTAAATCCTATTTAAACTCAATGAAAATCGACTTACTTTGTCTACACTACATAAATAGATTGTTTCATAACTATGGCCCATTTTGCAAATAACATTATTGTATCTCAATTAAAAGGATAAAATAGATATTTTTATATAGAAAATTTCCAAAAGTAAGATGAGTAACACAATTTTGAATCTGTTTTTTTGTTGAAAATAATTCAAAGTAATAACAAAAACAAAGCTGATTTTTTAAAGTAAGACAGACGTAAATCATAACGAGTGTGCCATAATAAACTGAACTAAATATTACTGCATTTTTTTCGTACTCCCTCTTCAAATAAAAAGTTTCTTTACATACCAAAAGATAGAGAATTTCAAGCTCTACAAAACCTACTATTCGAATCTCTGAGAGCATTTTTCTCGTTTGAACACCATTCAAAATATTGAAGAGTGCTGAGTTGTTGAACTGCGACGTACTTTTGTTGCCTCATTTTTTTAGAGCACATTGTCTGAGGTTCAATAGTTAATTTTTCTAGGTAGAAAGATAGAAAATTTTGCGCTCTATCGATCCCACTCATTTACAATCTTATACAATGTTTCCACTACGTTAGCTGATCTCATAATTAGTTCTCAACCGGCTTTTCAATTTTTTCAAATTAAATTAATTTTTTTAATTAATGGTTTCAATTGAGAAACTTTGTTTGTATATCAAAAGATGCAGAATTTAATTCTATGTAAGATAATAAGACTAAAACCCTGGATTCAGAACGTTTTACTGCTTTTATAGTCCAAAAACTAAATTCTGTTCACAAGTTAGGTTTTTTTAGATTTATCAGCTTTTTGCACAGAGAAATTTTCCTAGAAGATTTAACTGCAAAATTTCGAAAAATATGTGAGAAGATGCAGAATTTTCTGTTGAATCTTCTGATGTTTTCAAAAATCTTATGGAATTTATTTTTGGATCAAGGCAAATGTTTTTCTATTTTCAGTGTGTCGCAGTTCGACAAATTTCGAATGGTGCTCAAACGAGAAAAATGCTCTCATAGATTCAAATAGTAGGTTTTGTAGAAGTTGAAATTCTCTATCTTTTGGTATGTAAAGAAACTTC
This sequence comes from Didymodactylos carnosus, assembly GCA_905250885.1. NCBI lineage: Eukaryota > Metazoa > Rotifera > Eurotatoria > Philodinida > Philodinidae > Didymodactylos > Didymodactylos carnosus. The sequence goes on along the minus strand of CAJNOQ010004437.1, from coordinate 7,897 downwards.
TAATTTGAAGAGGAAGTACGAAAAAATGCAGTAACATTTAGTCCAGCTTATTATGGCACACCCGTTAGATCCACATGGGTGGATGCGTTCGAATTTTCTGTGGAACCAGAGAAGTGTATTGACACCCATCCTGGCTGCGAGCGCGGACCGAAGGGACGCGTGAGCATTGTCTCAAATTTAAAATATTTTTAGACCGCTGGAGTTCATTGGGGGGAGTTCAAAAATTTAACAATATCTTTTTAAGTAATTAATTCTTTTCTCAGCCAAATAATGTCAGTAAGCCGAAAAAACGTCAGGACATATACTTCGAAGGGTCCGCTACAAACTAGGAATGTTAGAGAAAAATCTAAATAGGGGGAGCCCCCCCTTAATTAATCAAACATACAGCTTGTATACCATATCTAAATTAAACCTTTTCTTACATTCTGTCCGAATTAGTATACATATTTTGTTTTCTCAAATAAAAATATCAAGTTCGGATTCTGACCATATACATCACAAATCACAAACTTCTTTAACTCTTTCTTGAAAAGTTTATTTGCCTATTCTGAAAGATATTTTCCTTATATGTCCGTCTTAATATCGATAATATCGACGATTACCATGACCAGAAGAGAATGTCGGAAAGTGTTGACAGTGGAAAAAAGTTTATTTAAAAGTGATGTAACTACTCAAGAAGAGACTATTTTTTAATGAAGCTAAGCAATGATATTGGTGACCTTCTACAACCAGAGGGACCCTATTGCTGAAAATTAGTTCGACACGTTGTCGAACATTTTCTCTTTCAGACAGATAGAAAGTAGAAATGGACACTCCTTGATTAATTTTTCTTTAACTGGTTAAGTTCAGTGATTTTGCACTAAACTCATTATAATGGATATTTTTCTTCTGCAGAAAAGTAAATGAACACTTGGACTAAAAGACAAAATTTATTCGCTTTCATTTCGTTCGCTAGAAAAAAACATATAATTTAGCTTTAGATTAAATTGACTTGTGCAACTGATAATAGAAAACGAAAATTTCTTCCATTCCGCGACCAGAAAAGATTTTTCGCTTTCTTTCTCTTTCTACAAATAAGAGAAAAAGAAAGGCGACAGGACGATATTCATTTATATCTGCGCATAGATTTTTCATTTTTTATAGTCTACGTCTACGTTCTTCGCATTCTATTATTTTTGACAGCTTCCCTCACAAGACATCGATGTTTATCTTATGTTTTACAGGGCCCGATCAAGAACTGCGCATACATAACCATTGATGACGTGAAATTCTTGCTTATTAAAATATTTAGAACAAAATCAGATTGAGTAGTCTAATATCAGGAATACTCTAAAGTTAGTAAAAAGCCTTAAAGGATTCGGGCTCATGATTTTTGAAGACCCGATTTTCTGTAAAACCAGTTATTCAGAAATTCTAAAAAAGAACTAAAACCCTTTCCTAATGAGGCATGATTGTAGCCCGCAAATTTCTGATTAAAATGAGACGTCTCCCAGCTCTACACGACCTTTCTTTGTAAAATTATAGAATTTACAAGAAAAGCCTAAATTAATCTCTTATTTCTGTAGCTTTCAGCTGACAATGAACATTTAGGCCTTCTCTTGTAAATACTATGATTTTGCAAAGAAAGGTCGTGTAGAGCTGGGAGACGTCTCATTTTAATCAGAAATTTGCGAGCTACAATCAGACCTCATTAGAAAAGGATTTTAGTTCTCTTTTTTAGAGTTTCCGAAAAACTGGTTTTTCAGAAAACCGTATCTTCAAGAGTCATGGACCCAAATCCGTTTAGGTTTTTTACTAGCTCGATACCCTCTGTTGTGATGAGTCTATTTATTACTCCGAATATTTATTCGCACCAAAGATAGAACAATACAATAAAGTACAATACACTAAACGCTACGAATACAAATGAGAGGAAAATCTTCACTATATATACGCGCGTTCGAGGATTGCGTAGACATACGCAACATAGAAGTTTCAATGAGTTGGGAAACGCACTACGAGAGGAAGAGGAAGAATGAAACAATAGTTGCGCAACGTTGAATTATGTGCAGAGGTTGTGCAATATCGGACTGTTGCGTAATTACGAAACAAGAAAGAAAGGAAGGAAAGAAAGAGATGTTCTTACGACACACTGAGAGAGGTGGGTCGTAACATCTATCCATCGACATATTAACGAACGAAATCGGAAGAGTTCACCGAAAAACGTTCCCTCGTCAGCGAACCGGTAGGTCAACATCGTTCATGTTTCATAATATCCATTTATTTTTGCGTTAATCACTTCACGTCATATACCGCTCGATAGAGAATTTCATTGGCTACAAAATGAGCTGTAACACATTATTTTGAAGGTCTGCCTTCTTAAATGTATTGGACAAATACTGACACATATCTCGCTTGAAATTTGGCTTGATACAGAATGATGTGTTTCAAATCCTAAGATTGTTACACTTATGGGCAAGATACCCAACGGATGCAGTAATTTGATCTATTGTACGATGGGGAATGAGATGCAGTGTTGTATACAAAATCAGTCCTGAATAATGTAAAAAAATGCAGAATTTAACCCGTCAAGCATTTATATTCTGAATAGTATATGATTCTGGCGACTTTTAGTTACGGTGGTTCTGAAAACTATTGAACCACGGTTATTTTTAGTTTTTTCCTTGATAGCAGCTACAACAAATGTAAGGAAAGATTTGATTAGCTCAAGAAGTTTTCAATCTGGTCTATGTTAAATAGAGATTCTACTAAAACTTCTATCACTCAGGTCTCTGGAAATCCTAGAAAACTAAGTCCTCGAATTCGAGTGATACTTTTTTTTGTAATAGCCTCATCGTGTACAGAAACGATTCCTGAACAAATCAAGATGCCTTCGAGCTCTCTACAACACCGTCAAGCAGCATTCAGTACAGTACGATAGGTGTTAGGAAGCGTAGAAAACCCCATTCACGTACTTTAGAAATTCTCATTCTATGGCGTAATATCCTCGTTCTCTGATGTAAATATGTTTCATCACTGTTCCCTTATTGCATATACACTTTATTACGTCGTTTTGTTCCATCCTTTGAAACTATTTGTAATTGCGCAAGAACACGGTCAAGGTGATTACACAACGATATGATCATAGGTTTTACACCATGAAATGGTCATGGTTATTGCACCACAATACTCAAGATGATTGCGCAATATTGCGTATATAAATAGATCGTTTTTCTTCGTTAAATAGAGAGTTTTCTTTTCTTTGTAAATAAACTGCTACTCACTCGTATTAGTTCATATTACATCTGAACAAGCTTTTAGTAATAAAATATGAAAACATAATTCATTGCTGGCACTGACACAAAGAAGGATACAAGTTACGCATAAAACACTACGTTACAAAGGTCCCATGTCACCAGCATCAGCAGACTTAATTGAAAAACACGAAAAATATGTCTTTCATTTTTTTACCTATAAATCCAACTTATGATTTGAAAGAATACGTTATACATCATTATGTAGCCTTTTCAATTTTTAATTTTTCTATATGCAAACTATGCCTAATCTCTCTCTGTAGAAGAAACTATCACCATTTTTATGTGCCACTGTATCTGTCCAATACATTTAAGAAGTCAGATCTCTGTGTTATAGCTCATTTTGTAGCCCGTGGAATTCTCTATCAGCGGTATATGACGTGGAGTACGCGAAATAAATGGATATTATGGATATGAAACATGAACGATGTTGATCTTCCGGTTCGCTGAGATACTCAAGCGTATTTTTGATATTAGACTACTCAATCTCATTTTGTTCTAAATATTTTAACAAGAAATGATTTCACGTCATCAATGGTTATGTATGAGCAGTTCTTGACGGAGCCCTGTAAAACATATACATGCCCTGTAAACAATACATTTACGAAGGTAGACCTTCAAAATAATATACTATAGCCCATTCTGTAGCCGGGGAAAGTCTCTATCGAATCTGCTTTTTATTGTTCTCAACAAGGATCTCTTTCAACTGGCATAATCACTTTTGGAATTTTCGTCTGTATCGGTACTGCTATGAGAACAATCACAATGACCTACAAACTTTTTGACTAAAACCGATTTGAAGCATAGAGGACATTTGCCTGAAGAATTAATAGACCTTTAATGAATAGAAATATACAAAAAAAATCCAGTATGGTGACGAAACTTTCTTAAATACGGAAAGAACGGAAGCATCTTGCAGGACAAAACAATAAAGGTCGAGCTCCCTTGAATACAAACAGACCTATTCTGCGATATGAGCGAAAGCAAGACGAGATATACCCAAGTTTTATACCCCAAAAATGAAAAGGATAAAATCAGTGAAGCTCGAACATAAACACGTCATTGAACAAATGATATTCTAATAATTTCGACTGAATGACACAACCACCTTCGCCACATCCGCTTGTCATCGACCAAAATTGGATTGGGAACTAACTACCACAGAACTCACTACCTTCCTTTCAAGTTAATATTGGAAAGAGAAATCAAAGCAAAATCACGATGTTATTCTAACCCTTTATCCTTTTTCTGAATATCTGAGCATAGTACGCGATAATATTTGTACTGTTTACCGTTTGGTTAACGATAACATACGGTCCCCATAACACAACCCATAGTGTATAAACAATAAGAAATTTAACTTGTAAACGATGATGATGTTTCCTCGTTGAATTCTTCTGAGCTGTTTGTTCTGACCGTTGAACGTGTTTTGACGTTAAATAGAGAAATAATGCGTTGAGTATCATTCATATTATGAAACCAAAACTAATATTTATTATTTGAATATAAATATTTATATAGTTTAGTCCACAACTAACACCCTTCGTAATTTCTAATTTAATCCAATCTAATTTTACTTGTACAGCGAAATAAACTAATGGCATTAGACAAATAATAATATTGATAATCCAAGTACCTTTTGGATAATGAATATAAACATTTAAATTTTTAACTATATGGAGATAACGTGTTATAGTTAATGCAAGTAGTATGTAAACTTCAATAATATTAAGATAAAGAAAATTATATGCTTCTGAGTGACATAAAATGGTGAAAATAGTGGATGAAAAGCAGTATGTCGATACTCGAGTTCCATATTGAATAAAATAGAATGAAAGTAGCAGAATGTCGGTAAATAAGTAACTATAGATCCATAGAAGTGAACGTTGACGTGCCTGTCGATTAAATACAACTTGTATCCAAAATAGAGTATGTATAATGGCAGAAGACAATGAAATGGGAAAATAAGTGCGATTATACTGAAGAGAAGCGGAATCCCAGGTTATCAATGAGCAACTGTTTGTTATATTCTCCATATTTGAGAAACTTCGAATTCGTAACAGTAATTGAGAAAATACAGTAGTGGTAGAAATGGTTAGATTGTAGAGTAAAGATGTCTCGTGAGTTTTTCATATTAAATAAAGAAAACTATTAAATTAAGCGGAAAAGAGAAAGAATATTTTGTCAGAAAATGAACAGAAATAGTTTAGGTAGAAGAAATAACAGATAATAAACTGAGTGTGAAGATCGTGTTATTTCATTGTTTAGAAGTAAGTTTGATCAAGCCTTGTAGAGAATTCGATGGCACATCTTTTGGGAAAACAGTCAGATCTAAGGATTAGAAAGCAAAAAAATTATAAAATTATAAGCAATACGAGGAGGACCATTTATTTTGGGCCACCCAATATATGTATCGTGATTATATACATGTCAATACCGGTATATGTACAGAGTGGCCCAAAAGTTATTTTATCGAGCTAGACACACATTATTATTTATATTTTGGATTTATGTGGACTTCTGAGGATACTCTGGAGGCACGCTGTCCGTGTCATGCGTCTCTCCATCTGAAAATAATAAATAAAAATCATCAGAAAATTGAAAGAATAAGTTACACTTTATCAAGATAAAGTTACTGTTGGACTACTCATAGGCGGCGGAGCATCTTGAAATTAGAGGAGGCAGAATAAGGTGTGCATAAATTCGCAAAAAAATGTTTTTTCTAATTTATTATACATTCCTGGATAAAGCTCATCTAGCTGATTAAGAAACTGTACTTTTTAATTTTCCATAAAACGTTTCTCATGTCGAAAAATCAAAAATACGTGAAGGTTGTAAAAACTGAAAAAATTCTTTAATATCTTGCCTCTAGATTTTAGTGTGTTTCGAGATTTTTAGTTGACATTCAGTTTTAAGACTATTTGTTTTATATTTGATGATGTTTTTTGCATACATCTGATTGTTTGACAAATTTTTCTCTACAAAATGAGATATAATGAAGTGTGTATTTGAATTTGAGAAGACGAAAACAAAAAAAAATTTACCTAACCCTGACCTATTAACCTCTCCACCAATTCCAATTCCAGTGCCGCTTTTTAAAAATAGTGTATAATGTTTAATCCGATGCTGCCGCAAAATTTCGAAACAGCCGGTTTTGCAGAGAAAAGTCGACGCTACAATTCTACATTGTGGATAAAAATGGTTTGAGAGATACAATTATTTTCGAAGGTGCACCAAAAAACACGTAGGTGAAGTTAGCAGCAGATTTTAGAAAATTTACCTTGATATTTTTTTGAGGATGTATACACTAAAAACTAACAATTGTACAATATTCAGCATCAAATCTACTCATTGTACACTCAACTGAACTATTTCAAAACGTGAACTTCATCACTGGATTCCATACTGTTAATTCCCTCATTTCGTCGTTGTTTGGCCATTCTATCATTGATTTCGTTGCTTGTACCAAAACAGGCAAGAAAACTAGTCTGATTCTTGATATTTTGATTCGTGATACTTTAAACATCAAACTTAACAGCGAATATGTAGAATATGTTCTAATCCAGATCAATAACAACAACAAAACATTGGCATTCACGCGATTTGTGTGCCTTCTTTGTCGAAGTATGCTTCTTCGCATTTTTCTGCTGCTGAATCAAACAAACGTTGTATATAGATCTTGAAATGCTTCTCACATTATTCCTGTTAAGTCACAAAGACGGAGAGGTGTTGGACCAAGTTCGGCGTATAAGTTGGATAATATTCTTCGTTCATAATAATCCATCGGGATAGTAATGTGGTAGATTGTTAATCTGAAATATTCAAAAATACTGTGGTGACCAATGGAGCTAGTTTACAGGCACGATTGTTGAGAAAAGTCGAAAGGAACTACTCAAAAGTTGTTTTTAGTCCAACAGATCATCGCTATGTTAAACGAATTACTCACCGTGGCACTTTTGGTAATAGATTTAAAAGATGTTAAAGTTGTGTTAATATTATGTCCATGTGTTGTTGTTCTTGTTCATTCAGTTCAACTTCATTTGTCAGTTCAATTAATAATTCTGATATCCCAGCAAAAAATGCAAAAAACTGCAAACCGTGTTGAATGACACTCATTCTTTGAATAACTAAATCCATTTGTCTTAGAAACACTGTTAGTAATCTGGATTGAAATTGAATGTAAAATATTAAAACGTTAAAATTGAATATTGAATATAAGATATTTTATTTTTTCGTCTGTTCTAGATTTAAAAAATGAATGACAATTCAAAGAAAAAACGACGGAATTTAAGGATGTCCCAAGTTGAAATAGAAATTATTTGTTCAATGTACGATCAAGGCATTGTGGTACCAAAGCAAATTGTAGAAAAATTTCGATCTGCTTGAACCAGCTGTAACAACTAATGCTGTTGAACATCAAAAATGTTTTCATATTTTATGTTTTCGTTTTTATATAAAAATATATTCTTGTTGTTTGTTTTTAAAGGAAAACGAAATGAAATATAAAATTCTCATAGTTCGAACGAAAAAACGTTTGCGTTTTCGAATTTATTTATTTATTCAGTCTTGTCCGAAGGAGCTCATCCACTGTATCAAATAAAATA
>CAJNOQ010004436.1:0-17517 GCA_905250885.1 Didymodactylos carnosus | reverse complement strand
CATGTTATATGTGATAAAGCTGTACATAATAGATTTAAGCTCAGTTCTATGCGCTGAATCAGAAAAACGAAACAGCAGAGTTCCCAAATGAATATAGAAGAAATTATTCGAATTTTACGTGCCAGAACGATTTTTTGAAATTTAGAACCCTTCCCGTATTTTTTAATTTTCTCATTGAAAAAATTAGTTCGTAAGGTTAAAATAGACAAGTAGCGTTCATCATGCTGATTCACTTATCACTTGACTGGAAAGGAATCGTCAATATTCAATTCTTTCTAGAAAATTATAGAATAAATAAGCATCTCTCTTGGTGACCTTACATTCCGAAGAATATCCTCAACAAGCAGCAGCAGGCTAATACTACGACAGTTCTGACCACCATTGTTGTTCCTGCAAGGCAACAGATACATGAGGCACATTCCCAATTCTTAAATGCTGATTTCTAATCACTTTCGTATTACGTCTTGACGTGTTTTTTTGTCTGCCCGCTGATAACTTGTGTCTAAGCCCTAACACACCCCGGGAATTGTCGTAAAAGATGCTGTCAATTTTTCTCTGCTTTAATATTTAAGCTTCCTAATATAATGTAAAGCTAAAAGGCTTTCACACGACCCTCCAAAGACGCAAAGAGGCCTGAACCTATTTCTAACTTAAAAACAATGCTCGCGCCTTCCTTCGGTCAGCGTTCGCAACCAAGGTATATAAGAAACATAAGAAATATTGTGCTTGGTCGCTCAACTAACCGAACCGATGCCAGAGGTCGCTCACACTCATTTTCTGATTCTCCATAGTCGAATACCTATTGCACGTCATTTTCATGCATCGAAGTTGAGCTTACTATTGCGACCAAGCGAATCGATCCTAGAGGTCGCTCATACTCACTTTCTGATTCCCCATGATGGTATATAGTCTGCGGACAAACATACATACTTAACTTATTTACTAAGTCGACCACATAAATATACAGATATCCTAACTCGATAAGACCTAGTGGTGGCACTTTCCCGTTATCGTTACTGTAACGGGTAACAGAAACCCGCCACCTGTTACCGGTAACGGAAATCCGTTACCTGTTACCGGTAGGTAATGGAAACCCGTTACTGGAAATCCGTTACTGGATTTTTGTTACCCTTACTTGTAACAGGTAACGGATTTCCACTACCCGTTACCGGTAACAGGTAACGGATTTTGGTTGCCGTTACTTGTAACAGGTAACGGCTTTCCATTACCCGTTACTGGTAACAGGTAACGGATTATCGTTCCCGTTACTAGTAACTTGTAACGGAAAACTGTTACTTTTCGGAGGAAAGTAACGGGAAAGTGCCACCCCCACTTAATAAGACCCTTTCCTTTCCAGTCAAGGGAACATATTCTTGATCAGCTCGAAAAGTTCTATCTAACAATAAAAATATATAGTGCTGTAACTTCGAATTACGCACCCCTTATATTTCCAAAAAGCTGAGAACAAAGAGTATGATTCAGTTCTAAAGAGAGTTTAAAATCTGAAGTAAAAAACCCAATTTTTTGTTTTATTATTATAAGTAGAGCTTGCAGATCGTTGGCAGAAGGTCGTGGACAATGACGGTCTTTAGTTTGAAGAATAGTTGTTGTTGTTTTTGAATAAATTCATGCATAAAAAATCATTATTTTAACACGGCGCACGAACTTTTTCCTCAACCTAATAGAATTTCAAAGATTTTGAAGCAGTCGTTCCACTGTTTGTAAAAGGAATTCTTGCTGTAACTTAATTATCTATTAAATAATTTTATGGATTAGAAAAAGAATATACTCAGCAACAACGCATGTAATGCCTCTGTCAAAAATAAGTCAAGAAAATATGTAATACCTGTAGTTGAAGTTGATGTTATAATTGTCGATATTATGATACCAGTGGTTGTCATTTCTGTAACTGAAATTAAATTAAACATATTACAATTACTCAGTATCGTTAAGACATTATCTGAGAAAAGTGAAGTAGATGATGGTCGTTACTGCCACAGATCAAGCAACAATTCACACCGTATGTAAACACATAGAAGACTAGCTTATGGATATAAGAACGCTGTGAAACTAAAAGACGTTGTAATGCTTTGATCACGTTGAGGAATTTTAACAGCGTAGCCCAGTCTGCTAGTGGACGGAAAACCTGCTTCAAAGGTATTGAGTTTGAATCCTGGCAACGGTGGACATGTAATAGCCTTGGAAAAGCTATCCTCTGTTCATTGTCTCTGTACCTTGGCTACATATAATGGCGTAATCTGACCTCAATGGTCATTGGACTGATGAGATGAGGATTGACGTTTAAAAAGAAAAATTTCAATAACATTAATTACATCTCCATGAAATAATATGAAAACGTTTCCTATTCGGGTTGACCTAGACCAACATCGGGCTACATTGGACTTAAATTTCAGGTTGATCAGACCGGCAGACGAAAAGAATCGGTTGAGAATCGCGTCGCACTCCTCCTAGATTAAAATCCAAGGGATCACTTAATGCATCCTAGATGCGTCCAATGATAAGTTCAGTCCTTCGACAAATTCTTTGTAGTTGTTACTCTTCTCTAAAATCAGAATCATCCTCTCGGATGTCCTATATTCCAACAGAATCAGATGGCTAAATTTGTTCAAAGACAACCCAAGAATCTGCATTAGGAACTTCAGGCGTGTTCAAAGTCTGTAAAGCTACGTGTTGCCTAATTATTCAAGAAAAACGTAATTTTTTTAGCTTAAAATCCGAAAATATCGTTGAATTTTTGTGTGAGAGAACCTTTTCGAGTAAGAATCTGGACTCAGACTTACACAATCCTGATTAGGAATGACACCGAAGGCCAGTACCGGTACGAAGAGAGAAGGAATTAGCTCATATATGTAGCTACTTCATTTTCAGAACATAACATAGTATTATATTAAATAGACTTGATTTAAACAGAATTTAAAATAACTTGACTTACATAAAAGTTGTTCCGATGGTAATTGTAAAAAATAAAACGTTGAATTAACATTTGGCTGTAATATAAAAAAGAATGTAGAATAATTTTTAAATATCTGACAACTTTGATTATCTATATAATAATTAAATCCGCTATATCTTTGTGAATATGTTTGACATATACATTGTTGATATGTACCATTATAGAAGTCATTATAGGTAATATTCAATGGAATGTAACTGATATTTCGAATTATTCCAATTTGTACACAGTTAGTAACTGTTACAAGTGAAGAGAAGACCATAGAAACATAAAACATTTCACTGAACATTTTAAGAGTTTTTGTTTTTAGAGCAGATGTAACGTGATGATTTATTTTACACGAAAGAAAAAGGAAATAAAGGAAAAAAATAAAGAGAATATAGGATTTTCTTCTTTCATGAAACTGAGCTAATAAATTCACGATCAAAACTTATAAATAATTAATTCTCAAAAAAAAAAAGTAATATTTTATTAAGAAAAACAATAAAAAACTAATTTGTAGTCACATAACTTTATCAACGTGAAACCATCCACTCTGTTCTGTTAGAGAATAATTTGTCAACTAGTTTTGATTGTTGCAAAAACTGAGGATAGAAAGATAAGTTCAGTTTTTGTTCACCCATTGTGAGAAAAGTACTTTCGATTACGCCATTTCGTAAAAGACATTAATGCTTTATTTTCTATAGCCACGTTTGAAATGGCGTAGATGCCGTTGTCATGAATAGGCATGCATCAGTCCGATAGTTTGGTGACCGAACGGTTTGGTAACGAATCATTCTCTGCCGATCAGCGAGTCCTAGCTTGGGATTTTTGCATGCCTAGTCTGGACTAAAGTTAAACGGGATGAAATTGAAGCTTTTGAAGGAACTAACCAGTGAGAAAATAGACTAACTAAAGTATAATGTGAGCGAATGTGTGTTCCACCGGATCGCTAACACATGAAAGGAATGTCTGTAAAACAGAAAAAATGGTGAAGATTACACCGAATCAAGGAGCAGCCATGATTACGCCGTAGTCGTAGGTAGTTGTGTAAAGAAAAGTTTGAATTAGAGCAACAACTTCATATTTATTTTATTCCAGGAAGTCCAAAGTACCTTTGGTTTCCATTATATCTTATTTACTCTCTAACTAAAGCATACTTTTACTAATGTAGCCTCTCTGGCAGATTGATTTAATTTGTTTTCATGCGAAAAAATCCTTTTTCTCACTTTGCAAATAATGCAGACAGAAAGTTGCAGTCTTAATTCAAATGTATCTTTATAAGGTTTATGGTACTTTGTCCTAATAGTTCCTCAACAGAGCACTCGCCGATATCTCGGATAAGAAAAACATAAACTATCATATTTGCAATCTTCGTACGAACGCATTTGGTGGCTATCAGCGAGCCCCAGCTTGGCGTTGTTGTATGCCTAGTCATGAATTCAAGTATTATCGCTATTCAGACTTATTAAAGCTTCTACTCATCGCTGGTAGTATGAACAAATATAATGTATAGCATTTGGTAGGGTTTGAAATATTAGAATTGCTATCAGTGAACAATATTTTATTTCCTAACGGGCTTTCTTCTGTCCACTATAATAAAATAATTGATAAGAAACTAACAATAGAAGAATAAATTTCTGACAATCAATTTATTATAATAGTTTTTATCAATCTGTTATCTGTAAAAGCAATGTATTTATAGAACGCGCAAAAAAAGTAATAATTTCGATTTTATTCTGCATGAAACTTCTCTCCTGATAAGAGTAACTTCGGCATACAACAGAGCACAGTATTATACTTTTGTCAGATTTATAGCTTGTTTTTTAAAACATTTACGTAACATACCAGCTGTATAGGTCTATACTCTCTTTATTCTGCAATACGTTAACAACAGTAAACAGCTTTCTAACATAAAAGAACAAGAAAAAACTCTGTAGACAAATGATCCTCTATTCTATCATTTCATTCATCCTTCTCTGGACCAAGTAAATGAGGTAAGCCAGAAACCTTATTAAACAAAATGTACACTATTTTTTACGGTTTTATTTTGTCACCAAAATAATCGAAATACTCGGTTTTCTAATTTTTAAAATAACGTACTTTCTCAGTTCGATTGGTCCTTATTATCTCTACTAATGTGTTATACAACGAGGCTAAACTCACAAAAACAGTACAAGAGCTGTTGGAGTATCTCCGCAGTTACACTAATTTCTCCAAATGATTGACTGAAAAAAATTTTTGGGCTCGTTCATTCTTCCTCACGAATGAGGAAGAATATATACAAGAATATAGCCTGTTGCGTTTACTAAAACATGTCAAGAAACTTCTCTTAAAACAAATGTACCACACTATAATGAAATACCGCAAACGGTTCGCGAAAGAGTCGGTGATTTATTGAAAATGATAGTAGAAAAGTTGCAGCTCTGGATGATAGCATTATAGCAAAATTGACTTTTTATACGGGGTCTTAATGAGTCAGCTTTAATTGCATTAGAATCAGCATAGACTAAAATGGGTGGGCAGCAAAATTTCATCGGATTCAGATGTGGAATGAAAAAGTGGGAAATTTGTCACCTATTTCTAGCAAAATTCATCTGTATATAGCAACACTCCCATTGGTGCCATACATACAAATGATTTTAATATGCTTTACAATTAAAACATTTGTTATTGTTTGCGACATCATTACGAATTAAACATTTCACCCTTTTACACTATGTTCCCAAAGAAAAAACGGGTGTAACATTGTGGAATAACTAGATAATTCAGTTCTTCACACAGTTATTAATTTATTTTATTCACGAAAAACGAGAGTCATCAAAGCTCAGCGACCGAAAATAGCAATGAATCAGGCCAAACACAAACAAAACAAAGTAACAAAAATAAAGATATTATAACAGATATAAATCAAAAAAGAAGAACTATAAATACGCTCTTCAAAAAAAGAAAGAGAAGATTGGGCTTCTCGCTTCCAGTAAGGTAACGAGGGAATTTCCCGAAGTGATACATCCTGATTTTGTTCGAACCTGGCTGTTTATATTAATCAAGAGCGCTGATTAGCGAATATGATAGTCGTTTGAGCCCGTTGACCTTTCCTAGCGTCTCTCTGGCAGACCGGTTTTCTAGAAATCCTCTGAAACAATAGCAATGTTTTGTCAACCTATTGAAATTGTAGCCCATAAATGTTGCATCAAAATGAGGCGTCTTCCAGGTCTCCACGATCTTTCTCTGCTAAGTTGCAGAATAGCCCTAAATTAATTTTTCCTTCTTATCTCTGGAATTGACCCGCTAACGGTAACCTTTGAATCAGATGGTTGAAGGAAATTTTTTTTCTGGAATCAGCATTACACATACATCATCCGACGCAGTTTTACGCTGATCACGAATATCAACGTTATTATTAACCAGACTTGAACTTTAAATTTTAAAATTTTAGTTTAGTTTTTGGGGGTTTTCGATTTGAATTTCCTAATCTACCTATTTCGTTCTAAGATTTTAAAAACTATGCTGCAAGATAGAGAATTGAATTCTTTACAAAACGCACTATTTATTTTGAAGTTTGAACACCGAGGAAAGTATTTAAAAAAAAGAACTTTACCATTATTCGCTGTTTTTTGACGAAATTATTTTGAGACTCTTTTCCTAAGAGAGTTTTAGAAGCTTCAACAAAAAGCCTTGAGTTTCTCTTTAAGTGCATCTTGTGTAGAAAAGTTTGGAACGCTTGAAAAAGAACTTTTAGCCTAATCCATGACGTGATTCGAAAGACAGAGGTCGTGAAAGACGAAAAAATGTCATTCCACCACGCTCTGTCAAACCGTTCTGTAGCTTTGAGCTGGCAACGAACATTTACAGCTTTTCTTGTAAGTTCTGTAACTTTGCAGAGAAAGATCGTGGAGAACTGGGAGACGTCTCATTTTGATGCAACATTTATGGACTACAATTTCAACAGGTTGGAAAAACCGTGCTATTGTTTCAGAGGATTTCTAGAAAACCGGTTTTCTAGAGAGACGCTAGGAAAGGTCAACGGGCTCTAACGGCTACCATATTCGTAAGCAGCGTCCCTTCGATTGTAGAACTGAAACACCAAAGGAGAAATAGTGCTTTTACAGTTTATCGTATAACCACGAATAGTGAAAGAAGGACATAAGTTTTTGTTTTATCTCAAAATCAAAATTATGTTCTATAATGAATGAGGAGAATTAAGAGAGAAAAAAGAAAAATGAGAGAATGAGAGAAGAGTAAGAATGATCCATGATCGTATCTATATTCATATACATATGTATAAATTTCATATTTATTCTCTATAGTCTTGCATATCGTTGCGAGAGATTAAAAATAAACTGTAAGTGTTCGAATATGATTTTCATGAGCCGAACATCATTTTCTATGATGAAATTTGGGTTAGATGGTATGTGAGTTTTCAGCTGTTTTCTGATCTTTAATACTTCAGAATCGCGCTGTTGCTCTTCATTTATTCGTGCCAAACTGAAGTCAAATATCATCTGCGCTGGTGCCCCATCATCATGGTTAGTTATTCAGGGTGGTTTGCTGCTGGTGCCATTTGGTGATAGGTGACTGGCGGATTTTGCCATTGATCTCGTGATGGCATTCAATAACTGCTTTTGTTTATTGAGCTCCGGTCTTGACATTCCATCGGCATCGCCATGAGTGCTTCCTTTCTTGTATTTGACATCGACGATTTGCGGAATGATGTCTTGATTTTTGAGGAGCCATTCTTCGATTCGTTTGCTGTTGTATTTATTCTTTTTGTGAAATTGTTCCAATGGTTTGTGATCCGTATGGATGATGACGTCTCTTCCACTCAAATATTGTTTCAATTTTTTCATGTACCAAAAGATGGCTAATGCTTCACGTTCGATTGTCTTGTAATTCTTCTCGGTTGACGTCAGCAGTCTAGAGAGAAAATAATTATAATGCATTTCCCCATCTACAATTTGTTTCAATGCGCCGCCAATTGCATAATCCGATGCATTTGTAACCAAAATGAATGGTGCGGTTGGATGGGGATATCTTAAAACCAATGGTTCTCTGGTTAACAATTTCTTTAATTTTTTGGCGGCTTTGATTTGTGCGTTATGTCAATAGAATTGTCGTCTATTGCTCTTTGTTTTGTTTGTAACTTTGTGGATAGGAGCAGCAATTTTAGCAAATTTTGGGATGAATTGCTTGTACCATCCGCTTTACCCAATGAATTTGTTTGCTTGAGCCAATGTGGTCGGTTGAGGAATGTCGATGATGGCTTGGATTCGCTCCTTGGGTGGAATGATTGAGTCTTTTGTGATTGTATGACTCAGGAAAGCAACTGTTTGTTTGGCCAACGAACATTTGTCCGGATTCAACATGAACTGATGCTCATTCAACACAGTTAATACCTCTTGAAGATGTTGCATATGCTCGTCAAATGTGTTTAAGAATATGAGAATATCGTCAGGATACACTAGCACTAGTCCCACCGTTATTAGCCAATTATGTTGTTCATCACGCGTTGAAAGGTTGGTGGAGCATTCATTAATCCTACTGATAACACTTCAAATTGATATAAGCCATCTTGAGTGACAAATGCTGTCTTTTCCTTGTCTCGTTGTTGGATTGGAATTTCATAGCAGCCGCTCTTCAAATCTAATTTTGTGAATCACGAATGACCATCTAGGTGTTGTAATAATTCTTCTACTGTCGCTTCATTGTGTCACATTACGACCCCTTAAATTTCATCCGATCGAGTTAAAAATTTTTCCAGAGGTACTCAAAACACTCGTGCAGACGTAATTTTTTGGAATTTTATTTCAGAATTCTTTACCGACTTACAGGGTTTCTAAAATTGAAAAACTTGGTTTCTGAGACGTTTTTCATTATTTTTCCTATAACTCGACCAGGAAAGGTCTCAGAAAAATTTCCCAAAATTACCTCTGCGGAATGACCCTGGTAAAATTTTGAACTCGATCGGATGGAATTTAAGGGGGGCCCTAATGTGGGGCAATGAAAAACCCAGTTTTCTGAAAAACTGATGAACGGCAATAGTTGAAAATTTGAAATATAAACGAAAAAGTGCTCCATTGAGTTTCCAGTCAGTTCTGAAAATACGAAGGCCTGGGAACTTTTAATTTTTATTTCACAGCATTTCTACGGAAAGCCTAAAAGGAGGGGAGAGGCACGCTTAAGACCTGAAAGTGGCATAAAAGTTCAACGTTTAGATGCTTCTTTAATTTAGCAGAGTTTCGAAATCAACAAAGGCAAATTAATAGTAGATGGTGAGACCGCAAAATTAGACTGTAAAATGATGAGTCATCGAGTTAACGACACCAACTATAAGCCAAGAAATTTTTCATAGGTGATGGTGGAATTCAAGGTGATCTATTCATTAAATAATTTTAAAACTAGGCCTAGTGGACTAAAATAAACCTCGTCAACAGAAAAATAAGAGCAAACTTCTGAGAGGATGAACTTTTTGAAGTAAAGTTGGTACCAAGCCTAACTGATCGACCAGTCCGACTGGTACCAAGTCTAACTGGAGATTGGAGGGATTGTTACCAACCCTAACTGGTACTAATCCCGGCTTGGTGCCAATTCTACCAATCTCCAGTCGAATTGGACTGCTGCATGCCTACATACAATACTTCAACTCACCACATCGCATTTCACCGTCCCAGAATTCAGGTTATTTAAGTCGCCGTACATTGGAAAATAGTCAGGAAGGCAAGAACACAGATTCTACAGCTCTTCATGATTAACATTTACTGAAAAATGACAGATACCTGGTTGGTGTTAAGCAGACAGTAAACAAAAGAGTAAGTTTTATTAAATTTTCAAAAAACTCAAGACAAAAATCGGCGTTTTTCTCAAACGTTTCTTGGCCGACCGACGGGCGTAGGATTTTGTTCTAAACTTCTCCACGCATATGTTCCAGTATTGCCCGATTTTCAGTACTTCCTCCTACCCTACTTAAAACAGATGTCCTAAATGCATGGTCGCTTAATTAATTGATAGTTCGTTTCGTCCTTGGTATTAGTATCATAATCTAGATATTGAGCTAAATGTTTATTTATATGTTTATAAAATCCGGTATCACATGATGTATATGCTTTAATAAAATATTCAAGATAATTATTATGTTCTTTTGAATTAAGTACTTTTCTAAAATAATATTCAATTTTATTTCGTTGTTCCAACGTACAATGTTCATTTTCTTTTAGATGTGTATTTATATAGTATTTGATTATTTCAATTAACAATCGATTTGTATGACAAGGATTTTTATAATCTTTTAAAAAATCAATTTCTTTTAAAAATTGCAAACGTTTTTCGATTAAGCTATTACCATGAAGGCACCGTATGATCGAAATATCGTTGGCATTACCAAAAAAGCGACGGTCATCCCTTCTATCGTCGAATTCTGTTGGATTTTTGTAATTTGTTTTATTCTCTAATTCTTCAGGGCCATTGTGTACTAACTCAACAATTAAATCATGTTGTCTAGAAATGTTTGTTATTGATTGAACATTTGTTTTTTCAATTTGCGTCATTTTGTTTAATTAATTTGCAGGAATAAAATCTATAAAAATAACCCGAGCACAGATTAGGTTTTTGTCTTTTTTCGTTAGGAAATGTACTACTAACACACAAAAACGGAGAACACCAAGAAATGAAGAGAAAAAGATAGAAAAACCCAATAATAAATAAGATTTATCTTATGTAACTTAGACGCGGAAATTTCCCACAAGTTCTAAACTTCAGCAGTGATACTGTATGACAGAGTGTTGAACAGGAAATAACAACGATAATCAACACCAGATAAGTCTCTAGTTGGAAGTAACAAACGATCTACAGAATTGTTGTAGAAGAAAAATCATATCTGTTGATAATCTGAAAGTTTATTGAAAAACGTTTTGATCCATTGACTATTTTCCTTCCACTCCGAAATAATCTATTTATTTTGCAAAGAGAGATCACCAATTATATACTTCATTTCTACCCACTGAAAGAGAAACAACCGCCATTATTATTGGTGATAGAGAAAAGAAGAATTATACGTAATAATGACAAAAAGATCTAGTGAAAGAAATGGGAAAAAAAACCACATAACAAATAGAGAAAGGAACATTCATACACGTCTACTATATATCTACTACTATATATCGCGCGGCCAAAAAGCCAAATAAAACAAAACAGGTTTATTGCTTTTTCGAAAATGTTTTTCAACTGCAGAAATACTCTATAACTGTATGATTCTATACATAAAGAAGCTTTTTTCAAAACCGTCACA
The DNA here is from genome assembly GCA_905250885.1 of Didymodactylos carnosus. Taxonomy (NCBI): domain Eukaryota; kingdom Metazoa; phylum Rotifera; class Eurotatoria; order Philodinida; family Philodinidae; genus Didymodactylos; species Didymodactylos carnosus. The sequence goes on along the minus strand of CAJNOQ010004436.1, from coordinate 6,280 downwards.
TTTAACAGTAGAAGGTCAAGGCTAACGAAAAGAGTGTTTAGTATCGTTCAGATTTTGCCTACAAGAATTTTCGGTTGAGCGGAATATAACATACAACCTAGAACGAACGGCAGCAACTGCTATGCCATCCTTAATTCATTTGTCTCGTCGACATATGGTTATATCAGTTATCAATAATTCGAGTGAAACAAATATATAAAAACATTTATTGTTAAAGAAGTTTGATCTGAACCTAATCGGGATAAACGAGAACTCTTTTTTTAATTTTAGAGAAAAAGTTGACTCGTTGCTAGTTGACAAAAAAGTTTGTATATATTATTAAGAATACACGATGAAAAACAAAGCGTTTATAACAGCGCCCACTAGAAAACGTCCACGAACAGTATACTAAAAAAAGCGTCGACAAAACTCGTCCAAGCATAGTATTTAAGTGCATACTGCATAGATGACTCGTTTCACTGCACTAGCTTATCTCAGAAACGACTGATTTTCTGCGATAGTGGATCGTTCCCGCAGAATACAAAGTATAGTGCGTTCAAAACTGAGTAAAATGGAAATCTTTTTTCAAATTTTGTTTTTCCATCTAACAAAAAAACACACGAAAAATTTCGTTCAGAAAGTGAAACGTCCAGCAAAACAGCATACCAGGATGGGATGAAAAAACGCCTCAACTTTTGGACGCTTTTTTTTTATTGTGTAACATTTAGTAGGATAAAAGTGGTCGACAAATTTGTCTCATTATTTTGACGCATCCCGTAATTGATTCTTTTTCTTTATCTGATCTACGCGTTAGAAGCGGCCAGATGTTGTTTGCTAATATCTCCCCCGCTACAACCAGATGATACTTGTCTCATCGGCTGATAACACACCGAAATAAACAGAGCAAAAAGATAGCTAAGTAGAAAAACGAAAAACAGACGTAAAAAAGCTGGAAGACGGCTATATGACCGAATCTTGTGGCTTTGATTGTGCGTGTTGACAGTTGAATATTCTTTCCGGTTATGCATGAGCTAGGATGACAAGTAAATCGAGCAGCAGATTGGAGCAGTACAACACATGTGATGATCGTTGATGGTGATTGTGACGGATAGAGATGTCGACTAGGTAGCTCAGTGGTTAGAGCATAGACACGGAATGTCAAGGTCCTGGGTTCGAATCCTAGTCTGGTCACACATTTTTCCTTTACATATGGCGATCTCGCCAGGAACGCTGTGTATAACGTCTCCAGTGGCCAACGAACCTATGTTAGAAACAGAGCAGCACGAGGACGTGCTGGCATCTGGGAGGACAAGTGTGTGACGGATAGAGATGTCGACCAGGTAGCTTAGTGGTTAGAGCATAGACACAGAATGTCAAGGTCCTGGGTTCGAATCCTAGTCTGGTCGCAAATTTTTCCTTTACAGTGATGATGACGACGCTCGCGAACTGTGATGTTGACAGATTCGTCAAACCCATTGTAGCAAATAGCCAATGCGGTGACTGCACGAGCAGATTGTCTTGCGATTCATCCTTTCTTCACAAACGAATTTATTAATGTCACCCAACTTCATTATTGTCTAGACTTAGGGTCATATGAAATAAATATCGGCGTCGACGTCCGCAAAGCTCCAAAATGCAATAACTACTCGGCCTGTCCAGCTAACTGTAATTCCGAACTCAAACGTGAATGAGCTATTTGGTTGACAACTCAATTCTCTATTGACTGACCTGATTTTGAAAAGCTTTAGCGAAAATCTCTTGGTTAGGAAAATCAACACAATGAGAGCCGCTTTACTAAATTTATCAAAAAAGATATGCAAAAAGTAGCTCTCGGTGTTTTGAATTTCCTAACCAAGAGATTTTCGCTAAAACTTTTCAAAACCAGGTCAGTCGATAGAGAAGTAAATTGTCTACAAAATGGCTCATTCACTTTTGAATTCTAACTTTTTGAAACATTTCTGCAAATAAAACAAAATTATCAAAAGACGTTACGGAATTACATACGCAGGTAGAGTTAGCTGAACAAGCCGTACTCTCCATTCAAAAACACGGTGCTAGTGGTTGTTTTATAAATAACTTTTGATAGAGATGAGATAGCGACTTGCGGTTTTCAGTTTTGAAAACTAGACACGTGACCACATATTTCTGTAGGCAAAAGCGAATTTTTGGAAAAACTTCTGAAGCGAGTTGTTTAGAGGATCTTTGGAAAACCAGCTTGGGTTTTCCGAAATTAACATAGCAATGTATTGATTTTTTCTCACAGGCTTATAGCCCGGCGTGTTCTCTTCAAAATGGGAGTAAAGTGAGACCTTGATTTTCTGCAGTTCGGGCGTTGTGTCGAATGTCCGACGAGTCCCAGGACTGGCACCCGGTGACTCTTAATACGAGAGTGATCGTGAAAAAAATAATTTATCAGCTTGGAAACGTTTATTTTTGGATACAGATAGTGATGAGAGCGACGATAAAAATGTTGACAATAAATGCAGTGAATAGATAATACATCCGATGTATATAACTTCAGCATGTAGAATATTTAAGCTATTCTATATCCTGTTTGTAGAAGATTTCGAAATAAATTTTAAAAGACGCCGTTCTGATGTTTTTTGAGTGAATAATGAATTTTTTAATACTAGTTGAAAACAGCCTGACAACCCTAATTTTCGTAAAACTGGCTTTTCGGGAGATTTTTAAAATTGTTTCTAAAAACAAATATTGTCACAAGACTCAGAATGTTCGATTATACACAGTCCATCCGTCTTAGCTGTCACATATCAACTCATGTCTGTTGATATGTGACAGCTAACATTTGTAGGATTAACTTTTCATATATCTACTTACATAGAAATCTTGTGTGTATGTTGATGACAATGGCAATACTGATATGGTTATTTTTAGAAAACTGCAAAACCAGCTACAAGTGTAGCTAGCGAAAGTATATTTTCGCAAGCTAATAATTTTACAAGGAAAAATCGACTATCACTAACTTCAGCAATAACAAGAATGTCTATGTTTTTGAAAGACAAAGTATGAATGTTTGTAGTTTTTATTATTTTGACTGTGAGTATTTCTGTGAAATTTTTCTCAGAAACAAGCACGTAAAGTAACGACATCAAATAAACCGTCGTATTCATATTGAACCATAAAATGCGCTAACATGCTAAAGGAGATTGAACGCTAGTAGATTAAAAAAAGAAGCTCAAATATTTCATACGCTCTCCAGTTCAAAATCTTATGTTTGCGAAATGAAATACATAATATATCAACAAATCACAAAAGGACACTGAGCAGTTTCCAGTTCAAAAAGAACTGTAGTTCCAGTTCGCGAAACCAGAACTGCTGAACCGTTCCTAGTTCAGAACGGAAACTGAAAAACCGTTCCCGTTCATTGAACGACAACTGAAAAGCAGTTCCCGTTATCGAGAAACTGCAGACAAGGATCTATGAACTGTCACAGGCCTAGTATAAACCATTCCATTCATAAGTTTTATTATTTTTCTCTGTTTGTCGGAATGAAGAAAAGAAGTATATTTTATCTAATACATCCCCATTACATTTATCAAATAAATACAAAAATACATAGACTTATATTCTGATATATGTCTAGATTATTGAAGCCTACATTCTTATATACTTTTCCTAAGCGTAATATTCGTCGTCAGTAGCTCGAGTTGTACTGATCCTGTTATTCTTTAATGACTCGGATAAAGTATACGATGATGCATCTTTGAAAAGATTACCCGTCGAATAACCGTCCAATCAAAAAATATTTGTTTAGATGTAGCTTAAGCTAGTTTCAAAGGAGCAATAAGCTCATGCTAGGCAAATGTTCCCTTTTAGCTAACTTAAGCTAGACTTAAAAGTTCTTTTTGCTTTTCTTTTAAAAAGAGTCCCCAAAAAATTGTTCAAAAAAAAAGGTGTCTGTGTTCTATATTCTTTTCGTAAAGTTCATTAAACGCACGCTCACTCTGTCCATCTCGGAAAGATACATCCACTGAGATTAACGGGTGAAAACTGACACAGTTAGCACAAAATACTATAACCTTGGGCACACAAAACATAAGCGTGCAGAACAAACTAATCGGAAAACAATGAAGTTAGATTTACATTCATGAATCTCAAATAAAAACTTGGTACTTTTTCACTGTACTAAAGAATGCATTAAGGAGTATAACAAAGAAAGAAATTGCTTTTTCAACATCTACCTAGTTCACAAAAACTTAAATAGAAACAATTTAAGTTTTCTTGTACACTGGATGTATAATTCACTCATATATATATACATGAGTGCGGCATATTAGTTTATCATACACTTTATATTTTCTCCTGATATATACAGACGCCATTGTCCATTGCTAAAATAAAAAACCTTTGTTTCATCCGTATTAACTGCAAATAATTCAGGACCATCGGAGGAGATTGTTTTATAATATCTGGCTTTATTCCCAAACTGATCAGTATTTAATTCTAAACTTTTCCATGAACGTTCAACACCTGTAGCTTGTTTCCATGTTTTAGAAGTGCTACTGATATAATTAAATGTGCATGTTCGATTACCTACAGAAATGAAACAAGAAACCTGAAAACTCCTGTTGACTGAGACTTTTTGTTATTTAATTTTACTTAACCATTAGTACCATTCACTTTAACAGTTGAGCTACCATTGGTTTTACTAGGTAAGGTTGAGAAGGGTTTATGAGTATCGTTTTCTCGATTATTCGGTCTATTTGCATGTGCTACAAAAAATCAAAAAAGTTAATGAGTAGACCAGAAAGGCAGTAAAATTAATTTCTTCACCATTAAATAACTTATGTTTTACTAGAACAATATATATTATTGATAGTGTCATTAACAGCGCAACAAAGGCAGGGAAAATCAATAAAAATAATCTTTTATTTTGGTTATTGCTGTGGCTATGTCGGTCAGCATTATTTCCCGGTTGAAATTGTCCAGGATAAGGAAACATAATTTGCGTAACTACGTTATTAGACGACATATTATCTAGAAACAAAGATCAAGGTATAATAGATTTATATATTCTAGTGTATAAACAACCGCGGTCTAAGAATTGACAAACTCGTAATGGTACAGAGGTCTAAAATTTTCTACTGGATAGGACAAAAATCTATACACCAGCTGCCTAAAAAATTCTTTTCAAAACGGGTAGACAAATTGCCAAGTTTAAAAGGTCTTATTAGATCCGATCAGTAGCTGATCTACCTCAATTGCAGCTTTGCAGTATGTAAATCTGGATAAAATACCGAGTTACCTTTGTGAAAGATTGTGGGCTTGCTTTTGTGATGCAAGAAAACTTTTTACATGAAGAAATCTGTTTTCCTATTTCACTCTACCGCAACCGAGCCTGTTTGCTTCTATAGGTAGTAGCAAATGCGTAGCGGAAGATGCTGAGCAGAAAATATTCATCTTGGCAAGAGAGATTAGCGATACTAATAATTATAATAGTAATTGTGTTGAAATCCTCACAATTCCGTATCGAATTTAGTTCCAAAGTGAGGCGGGATCGCAGTGAGATCACAGGAAAATCGTGATAAATTGATAAGATGTGTGCAGATTTTTACGCACCGTCAATGAGCACTAATTAAGCTGACCGTACTTTGGTTTACTCTGCGTTGAATTTGATTCTCAGTCTGAAATGGTCTAATTCTTTTTTATTTCGATCGTCGAGAGACGAAGAGAAACAAACAGAGACAGTGGGGGTGTATATTTCATTGCCTTACAGCGGTTTCCCGGGTTTACAGTAAAAGGCAATTTGTTTTTTAATTAAAACTCATAGTGTTTGAGCCTAATTGTGCTTTCTATACGAAAGATCAAATTCTTTTTAATTCAAGACAGAATTGAAAATTAGCAAGGAAGGAGTCCCATGTTACTGTTCTCTTGCTCTCTAAAGGTTATTCATGATCAAGAAACTCTGACTTCTAACAAAAGACAGACATATCTATAACGACACTCTAAAGTCTGCCTTAGAAAAAGATTTTCGAACGTATTTTGTGTACAAAGATGCATGCCTTAAACTCTAAACTTCAGAATCTTGAAACTTAAGTTTTCTATCTGTTTTTGTTCCTGAAACATTCAAGTATTGTTTTATTTTATCAACTTTAGTCGTTATAAACATGACTTTATTACAAAAACATTGATGTATAATCACACCCAAAACAAGTAAACCCCCCCCCAAAATAGAAGGCCACCCTATATTAGAAGGGCACCCTAAATAGAAGGCCACCTCAGAGGCAATTCTGTAAAATCCATATTAAAAGGCCATGGCCTTTTATTTTGTCTCATGATG
>CAJNOQ010004435.1:0-17521 GCA_905250885.1 Didymodactylos carnosus | reverse complement strand
GTTTCTTTGAAAAATATTTGCATTAGTACGATATTTGATTGTTAAAACTATATTTTGTAAGCAATAAAAAAATCGATAAAAGATAAAAACAAAAAACCTGTAAGTACAAATAATAATGCAATAACATAAAGTATGATGACTTATCGAAAACAAGATTAAGAGTTCTTTTTAAAAACAACAAATCTTCCGAGGGAATATATTCAAATGATAAAGCGCTTTGGATTTGGGGGAAACGTGCATCATGTAGATCCCAATGAGCTATGAATATGCTGAAAATATTTCGTGCCAGTAGCTTATTGTTGCTGAGATACTTAGGTTATATGGTATTCTTAAGCATCAGCCTTGTGGTTCTCCTCAACAATACCAGGAAAAGTAAGTTTCGAATTATGGCTTGAAACTTTGCACAGCTCGTTCAAAACGAACTGTTCAAAAATTTCAGCTCGCTCAAACGAACTGTTCGACCAATTCATTTGGTCTCCACCAATTTTTGAGTTCTTTCTCAGAACAAACTTTGTCACTAGATTTAGCATGGTCGATGACATGTGTCCCACGTGAGCTTAAGACCACGCTAAGTCACCAGGTACTAGTCATGAGACTCCAAGAAAATCCCATGCCACGCCCGAATCACTGAAAATCAACACCTCACTTGGCTTGCATGTTGAAGAGGACACTTTGAGCTATCTACCTATGTGAAAAAATCAAAATATTTATATTTTAAGCTTTTGAGTAATGACCTGCTTTTTCAAAGATCGTCTGGAAGATCTCCCTTGAAAAAAGATTTTCAAAATGACTTTTATGATGAAATGGTGCAGTCAGGTCTTGGCTAGAAATCGGATGCCTCTACCACTTTCTTGTCAAACCCTATTAGAAATATATTCGAGTCCATTCTTTATTTACCGGCAGTACAACATCAAATGAAAAAATAATTTCAGAATTGTGATCCGCATCTTCGAAATAGGCATGCAACAGTTTTTTGCGTGTTTTTCAAAAATGGTTAGTATTTTCGCAAAAACTAACTGCGGAATTTTCTAAAATCAGCAGTTGAATTCGACCAATTGAATTGAACAGTTCATCGGTTCTGAAAACCTGAACTTGGGAAGACCTATTCTACACTACCAGTTTCCTTACCTGTAACACAAAGTGGTTTCGGACCTTTCAGAAACGCTAAAACTAAAACAAGACTTTCATTATCAAATACATTAAATTTAAGACGTTCGTTACGTACAGCTCAAAAACTGAAGACAAACAAATTGTGGCAGATTCCTCAATTTTAGATGATGATTCTTTTTTACTGACTAAAACTCAGAGTAAATCAGCTCTAGGACGACATATGTTAGATACAGGACATGAAATACATTGGGACCGATTTAGAATTATGCTTAGAGATAATAATCCGTATCGATTATTAATAAAAGAATTGTTGGCAATTTTAAGTTACGAAGCTCAGTTAAATAATACCGTACGTTCAATTCCACTTTTCGTTTTTCCTGAAGGAATTCAAAAACTATAATCAAAGATCTGGATGAATAGAGTATTTATATAGCGTTTCACTACTAGTGTCTTCGTGCTGCTCTTTTATACGTTGTTTAAAAGATTCAACAAGTACACATGTAATGTATCTGATGAATGTAATCTGTTTGATTTCATTTTTAATCTCTACTTCGAAATATTTCTTTTCCTTTTTACCAGTAACTATACAATTCTCTCTCCCTGGTATTACTTATATTTTTACTATCTAGATGTTTCGCAACATTGTCTAGCAGATATATATCCTGTAGTGCATTTATGAGAGTTTATATATCCAATTTTGTTTACATTAGTATCGCCGTTACCACATGTTTTTTCTTGATAATGACAAATATTTTGTCAAAACGTCGAAATAAAAAAACCTTTTGATTAATAAAATGCGATTTAAATTAGGTGCTGCATTAATATCTGCAATTCTAAATTTATTGCTTCTAAACTGTAAAAATATTCAGAATCATTATATTTTTACTCAATTTCAAGGTAGGAAAATCAATCCGCGTAGCGAACTATCACTTTACTTACCATAGAGAAACACTCAAGGCAACGAGGGAACGTGTCCACGTACCGAGCTGTATTTTCAATGACACTATGCTTGTAGATAGATGAGAATGTCATGTTAAAAAGCCTTAAAGGATTTTGACCTTGGTTACTTCTTTTAAAAGAATTTTTTTCTCTCGCTATCTAGGAATCTACAGAAACACTAAAGTTCTTGTATAGTGATAAAAACAGCAAATCAAGAGCCTTTACATGTACTAAATATGACGAATAATAAATTAACACATGAATGTGCTGATTCTATAATCAGTATACTACGAGTAAATGCAACATTAGCTTCATTACGCATTTGTAATAATCAAAAAACACAAACTGGTAGAATAAAAATTCAAGAAATTGCTGGACTCTATAATTTATGTTCTATAAGTTACTGAATAATAAGTTTTTAACGTTTATTTGACTTTAAATTTAGAATTTTGCTCAGCACAAAGTCTTGTCTTATCCGTTTTGATGAAATATTAACAGGCGTAGTGGTGTAAACTACCAGTAAAGAATGAACTATTTTTGGAAAAAGTGCAAAGAGCTTTTACGAATTTTCTATTCGATCTTCTCGTATCAATTACTTTAACTCATCAGCTCTAAAAGAAATAAAATAGTTTCTAGAAGTCATGCTAAACAAAGCTAAATCTTGTTCAGCAGTTAAATATTAAAATAAGTCATTAGAATAGCCCACATAATTAGCTATTGTTCGAATAACGCATGAATTGTTGATGGGTGCAGTGTCAACAGCATCAGGAATATAATTTTGAAGTAATGGAGACATACTTGTATTTTTTAACCGAAATCCTTTGGCAGTTAACATGCAATGTATTTTCAGATTATCGTGCAAACTTAAAGTGAAATTTATTTTTGGATATATTATACATATTCTGAATTGCCACGAATACCACCTTTTTAGCCTCAAAAAACTCTTTCTTCGTTGAAGAAAAATCGGGAACACTGAAAATACGCGAAACGCGAAATACCGAAAATGTTGACACTTTTCGCGTATTTTCAGTGTTTCCGATTTTTCTTCAATGAAGAAAAGGTTTCTTGAGGCTAAAAAGGTGATATTCGTAATCAGCAAAGAAGAACGCTAAACAGACAAACTAGTCAAAAAATAAATTGAGATGCAGAAAAAAATTTAAATTGACAAAATTTATTTATCCATCAAAGAAAAAAAATTCAGATGCATCTAGATGAATAAATATTACTCTCGACTTTTTCGAAGAATATTATACGCATTCAGTGTTTGCTCAGATAAATTTGATGGATTGTACGATGTCTGACGTGTATTTGCTGTATGTCTTAAGTGTTTATCTAAATGATTTAAATCGTCCATGGGCGTAGCGATTTTATTACTCAAATTCATTCAAACTGCTCGTATCATTCCTGTTGTTAGATTTTCGCTACATAATTGTAACAAATTTTTCTCATTAATAGATGTCAATATATCCAAACTGACAGATTTATCAAAACCATCACGATTAATCTACGATTCACTGAGCAAAAAGAAGTCAATATGTTTTACCATCAATGTTTCACGTCGATCGAATTATTTCAAGCCCTTTGCCAGAGCGATAATTCTGTAATGAATTACTTACAAACGCATAACCGGCAAATCTATCTCTTAACTTGTTTTGTGTGTTTCATTTCCAGCAGAGTATTCAAATAAATGTTATCGAATGATTGTCTTATTAAAGTTTCTCCTATTCACTAAAGCAGTAATTTGTGTAAAATACATATAATTTTAAGCCAGTTATCCAAGCATTTCTATTTCAAGCACTAAAATAAAGTACTATGAACAGGGTTCCCAGCTGTGAGACACAATCTATGTAAATTCTGATTTTTGAAAACAGCTGTAGTATCCATGTGATTTCGTAGTGTTTAGAATAAGTGTCACAGCAGGTTTATCGGCAGATCTACACAATAGAAATGTTTTTAAACAAATTTCTTCTAGTATATTCTCGACACATATGGTGTAAATTTGTTCTTCTCCAATTTCAATAACTGATTAACAATCAGTCTCGTTATTCCTGCATTTGTGCTTTTGACGGTTTTGTACTAGTCGGCCAAATACCACCAATAATAGAATTGGAAAGATGAGAACGTTTTGAACGACCAATTTCGTTTATCACAAATGTTCATAGCCACACTGAGTTATTTTTCACACTTTGTTTTTCAATACCGTCTGAATTCATTGTGAGTGTAATAATTTGATCCATTTCATTTTCAAGTAGTTGTCGATATTTTTGTCGACCATAAATAACGATCAATGCAGCAGACGACGTACGAAGACTCAATAATGTTTCTCGTTCAAGTATTTGTTGAGTTTGAAGTTTAATATTGTGTTCAATGAATTTGACGTCAGCCACGATAACATCTTACCCACACCATCACATTTTTTATCCGCCCAAGCCTGTCCACGCGATAATTTTCCGCATGTTGGATAGACCGAACAATATGTTCGTTCTGATAAAAGATGTTGATTCATCTACAATCTTGTAGATGTCATGTAATTTTTCGGGACATTTGTCACACGTAAAACACGTACAATGCCAGTAAACTATCCATGCCAGAACGTGATACATTCTCTTTTAATTTAAATATTTCCAAAATATTAGCTATATCAAATATCGAGAATACCGGGGCGTCGTCTGTTTCATTATCAATAGATATTTCTTGTTCGTTATCTCCCACGTCAGCTGCCAAGTTTTCTTCGTTACGCCAGTAACTTTCTTCTCCCGTGTTACCTGAAAAATCACTGGAAGACTAACAAGCATCTTTTTCAACCTTGACAAATATGAGATATCAATAGTGTCGTTTTCTTCTCTGTCACTGATCTGACCACTTGTTATCTGCATTCGATCAACAATCATTGGTAGTTGTTCGTCATTCATCTCAGCTAAAGTAAACCAGAGATAGACATAATAGAACGAAAGCAAAAATCACATCAAAAGTATTACGTAATTCCAAACAGGTGACCTTTGCCTTTCTTTTTGGTTCAACAATTTTTGCGACCTTTCTATGTCGGGTAACAGTCATTCAGCGTTCAGCTTTTCTTATTATATTTTCAATCTGAATTTTAACAGGCATCACCGGTTTTGATTTTGATGGCACGAGAAGCGACGATACTTCGGTTGTTATCCATCTAGAAATCCCTTTGAGCAGTGAAAAGCAAGAGGACAGAAGGCGACTGGAAGAAATGACGACTGCACGATTGGCACGAATGACTTGGTAGAAAAAATTTGAGTGAAAATATCTGTCATCAGAGCAAAAACGTTTGCATCAGACCCCATGGACTTTTTCATGCCAAAAATTTCCTTCAGTTGCGTTAGCTGTTTCTGACGCAATTAACAGCATTAAATATTAGAGGGCTGCGCGATTACAATTACAAAATGTAAAGTTCAAACATTGCAATTATTCCTAGAATTCTGAATTGTAGGAATAATAGCTGTGTTTCAAGTATACAGTTTGTAATTGTAATCGCGCATCTCTGAAATATTAATAAACTCACATGCGTTAACTGACTCGTTAGCTTAGCGAAGAAACGCATGTTAGTCTCATGTTAAATTCTTGCGTTAAAATTAAATCAACCAAAAACGCGTTTAACGTGTTTGGTTAATTTCTGATTTTAACGCCTGATAAACTCAATGCTCTCCAACGCGGTAAAACTCCTTTGATATACTTTAACGTGTTAAAATTTCTTAATTCATGCGAACATATTAAACTTTAAGGCATTGAAAGACTTTCATGGCGTTGAGAGATTTTAGTGTGTCCAAATGCATTTTAAGACATTAGATTTTAAAGCAATATTGTTTGTTGGAGTTTTTCGATTAGAACAATTTTTGAAGTTCTTTTCCTAGATTCGATCTGCAAACGTTTCATATGCTGCACTTCTCCAACTACGTATTTTCCCATTGCACTAAATTGTGCTAAAGGAAACCACGAGTTATGATAATACGTTCGTATTAGATTTTAAGGCGTTCAAATGTGTTAAGCTTTTTAGTACATTTTAACTTATTAAAAGGACGGAAACGTATAAGGTTAGAAATCACCCCACTCTCTTTTTCGAATAAAAATGGCTTCCTATCAACGAAAAACAACGGAATATTCAATCCCATTTGGAATCAGATACATTTCTTCACTAAAACCCTGTTAATTTCTCGACAATACCATTCACTTCGGCAGCCTCCAAACCAACTCTAGGCGATGAGTAAACGCTACTTCTCTCATCCTTAGAGAAGAGTATAGTGTTTCGGTTTTCAGAAAATGTTGGCTGAAATAATATTCTACTGTTTCTTTTGGTACTCGAACGCTTCTTTTGGATGTTTTGGATATTCCGTCGTTTTTCGTTGATACTAAGCCATTTTTACTCGAAAAAGAGAGTGGGCCGATTTCTAACCTTATACGTTCTCGTCCTTTAACGAGTTTACGTGCATTAAAACTGTTCAAGATGTATAAACGCATTTATTTTCCTTTTTTAAATTGATTTGCATTAATTTGAATTAAATTTTATGACTTTTTCTTATATTTATTCTAAGATTTAAATTGATGTGCATTAATTTTAAAGGCAAAAAAGTTTTTTAAATTAATCTGAACGCCTTTTCTTTTAAATTCGTTCAGATTCCTTTAAATCTCGAAATTAGTTGAATTAATTTGAACGTATTTAAAAGTTCCAATGGGTACGTTTTAAACAGTGAAAATGTAAACCTTGCTGAAAATTCTTTGAAATTTATACTATTCCTAATATTCTGCAAAGAAAATACCGTTTATAAACAAACATCAAACGTTTTATTAACTGATCATTTGGGCACATTTTGTAAACTATTTCCCAATTCCTATTTGAAGTGTTAGACAGAAACATCTAAAGTGCCTGGTGAGGAAATATCGGATGAACATCGGCCATAGCGGGTATTTGTCCCTATTTATCGACCCACCCAACTCATTTTCAACCAATATTATTGGAAAAGCAGTGAACTGCACTATAAAGATCCTCTTAAAACCCCACTTTTAGTAAGAATCCTGAATCTGCTCTGTTTACGAAAAGATATGTTTGGATCTTGCCTGTCGAACAGCGAAAACCACAAATATCTGCATAGAGCACAACTTGTGTACTTCAAACTAACGTAGAAAACGGAGAAAGGTACACTCAAAGTTGTTAACTTTTCAGTCTGGGAAGTTGCAGAATATACACTCATTTTATAGCGAGTGCGATTTTCCTTTGGATAAAAACATAAAATTAGTTCATTTCGTCGTTACTTGCTTTATTCTATTTCTATCTGCACACAGAAGGTGCATTGACAGCGATATTGACAGCTCTGTATCTCAAAAAGTAGACTGTGCCGTTTCTAAAGAAACCGCTCGGCATACAGTATAACTTGTGTACTGTAAATTTTCTTAAAAACTAGAGAGGGGTACTTCCATTTTTGCTAACTTTTTAATCTGTCAAGTTGACAGAATATAGAGTAATTTCATAGTGAGTGCAGTGAATATTTCGATGAAAAAAGAATTTTTTCATTTTATTCCCTTTCTATATTTGCCTGTACAAAAGGGAAAGAAATCAAGCAGAAAGAAAAATGACATTACAAGCAGAACGAATAGAATGCGGCATGTTCGAAGTTGAACGATGAACTATACCGTTGAATGCAGTGGTATTCTGACGTGAGTGGGACTCCTAAGACCCCATTTTTGCGTGTACCCCGACGAGATCTTTGCGCCGTGCAGCGTAACTCATCATACTGATTCCGAATACGTAAAAATGCCAAATACCGCTTCTCTAAAAAAAAATCATCAAATTTTGATATGCTTTTTATGACATTACTTTTCACTAATTCCTCTCTCATAAGAAAGTTTGCAACACGATGACCCTATCTTTTGAAAAAATGATTTTACTTCATTATAGTTTTTACACGTTTGAACATACATTAACTCAGACTGTAATGACCCGAAGAGATATAGATTAAAGTAGAAAATTTCTTCTTTTGTCTAAGTAGTCTAAGTAGTTTTGTCTTCTTCAGTTGGTAGTAAATAGTATTTACTAGTTTACTTTAATGGCAACGAAAAATGGTGACAGAACGCCATACTTTATATTTACATAAGTACACTTAAGAACAGAAATATTTGTTATCGTTTACTATAGAAAAGGAAAAAACCATCTAAGGAAAAGGATTAAAATATCTATACAAAGAAAAGAAGTAAAAATAAAATCTGAGACACACACATACGAATCAAATACGCGAACTGATGTACATATTCAACAGAGAACTCAACAGATTTCATCCAATCATCCCTGCAGTTGTAGGGCCTTTCCACGGACTGTATGCTGCCGATGGAGAGCAGTCAGCAGTGACGACTCCTATTATTCGATGGTGAATATCTATGGCAGTACCACGAAGCAGGATGTTTCTCTCGAAAACCTCAAAACTAAAATCAGGTTCTATATACATTCTGAACGTCATCATAGTTCAAAGTAGCTAAAAGGACGCCGATTGTGAAGAGGACGCTTTAGGCTGCCTACCTACGAAAAAAGCTCAAATATTTGTTTCACGGTTTTGAGTCGAATCAAGCGTTTTAGAATTAACTGCAAGATATCACATTTTGTAGAGGTTTTTCTGGTCGTTTGCGTGAAAAAAGAGTCAACATTTGACTCAAAATACAGAGCTAGGATAGAAATACTAAATTGGACGATTAAAAAAGTGCATTTTTTCAGACTCTGGGTCTCTGGGAAACCATCTGCGGGCATGACTTTTCGAAAAGTGCAGTCTTCGTTCTACTGCAAGTCTTCGCTTTTCATGGCCTACAACGTGGTGGGGTCTGTGTAAAAGTGGGCGAGGTTGTGCGGAAGCACCCTATTGTGAACGACGAGCGAAGGATTCAGTCTCGGTAAAAAGGGATCGACTTGTGCAAAGAAATCTCATTCAGGTCTACTTGTAAAAAGCATCCAAGTCCTTCAGCTATTTGGAATCAGGAGATCTAAAGTGTTAAAGTTGCTAAAAAGGAGCATTTGTTGTCGGAAAGATCAACGGGTGGATCCTTGGGGCTGAAACTTTTTTGCGACTATAGGTTAGCTCGACATACGGACTCAACAAAAATATCAGCAGAATATGTAGATGCGTTAGAGACGTGTTTGCTTTATTGTTGAAAAAAAGTCAACCACTCTGCACAACTACAGTGACGAAAAATGAAAATCCAAAAAAGAAATTAAATAAACATCACTGACTATGTAAATAACACAATGAATCCTTTAAACTCCACTTCGCCCATCCGTTGTTTTTTATTCTTTTCGATGATATGCAGAGATGTGTTTGCTTTATTTTTGAAAAAAATCAACCATTCTGCACAACTAGATTTGTTTCAGAAGAAATGGAAAATATTCAAGTACTTTATGTATTTCTTTACTCTATGCAGAATTCTGTGGTTTCTGTCCTCCTTGTGGAAAGATGAATTTTAAAAAGAAAAGCTAGCTGTCCTAAGAAGAATAACCGTTTCTACTAGCGAATAACCATTTGTAGTTGAATTAAAATCCAAGGAAGCCACAATTCTATCAATTTGAAATGCAAAAAAATACTCTCGTTAACAGTTTGCAATCGATGCGAAGTAGAAAACAGCACTAAAAAAATATTATTTATTCTACATTATTATTCAATGATGAAAGCAAACATTTTCAAGGATCAAATCGTGTGTCTCTATATGGTGATTTTATAAACAGAATTCTTCACAATTTTCAAGGTGTCTTGTGTAATTTTCTCGGTTCTTATCAGTGGAAGAACTACGAGCTAAAAGTATCGATACAACACTTTCATTGTCTTCAGATATATAACAATCACTTTAGTAAGTACGGATCTTTAGCTGTGTTATCAGTCCGTGAACTTCGTCTCTACTTCTTTGAAATAAAGTAAGAAACGAGAAACAGTAACTGAATATCTATGAAATAGAAAGAGTTGGAGTTCTTCGCTTTTACTATTAGAAAGACACGACGTCGATATTAAAAGACCTGAAACTCTTGAGTAAATCTCTGTCAGTTTTCTATTCGGATTGGTGGAAGAAAATCGTGCGTGTCATCCTAAAGTCGAATCTGATTGTTCGAGTTTGATATAACGGCTGGCGCAGAATAAAACGGACTATTTTGTATCCTCTATAACTTCGTCAGTTTAAATCTGATCGGGCCAATTTTTTCCCATCAGAATCATCATTCAATTGTCCACAAAACCATGTGTAAAAGATTTTTATAAACTACAAAATGGCTAAGTTCTAAAACGAAGAAAAGAGGCCCGAAAATCTTCAACTTTCCAGCTCAAAATGCATTAACATTTGGAGTATGTTTCGACAATTTATACGCACGCTTAAATTAAGGGAGAAACATTTGCTGGCATTTTCAAATACGCTCTTTCCGATATCCTTGAAAATATTTTGTTTGAAAGTGGCCTTCGCCTATTAAATCGATATTTTCCGAAAACGCGTCCAAAACGCCTTAATTTGGGTTTTCACGAAAATCTACCGCAAACAAAACTTTGCATGACTCGAACGAGTATACAGGGATGTAGTCGCGTGTACTAGTTTTCAAAGAAAAAAACATCGTCAAAAAAATAACGCTTTTTTACTGAATGGCATGCGTTTTCGTGCAGGCATCAAAAACATGAAATGAAAGTAGAGTTTTTTCGAAAAAGCGAAAAAATTTTATACTAAATTTTTTACTCATTTTTTGATCAAAAAATTCTCAAAGACATGAGTCTTGGCCAGAATTTGATGCACTTTAACATGGTTGACTTAGTTTTTGCGTAGCTCTCCACATGAAAAGCAAATTTTAGAAAAAACAGGGTTTTGTGCTTGAAAGTTGAAGATTTTCGGACCTCTTTTCTTCGTTTTAGAACTTAGCCATTTTGTAGTTTATAAAAATCTTTTACACATGGCTTTGTGGACAACTGAATGATGATTCTGATGGGAAAAAATTGGCTCGATCAGATTTAAACTGACAGAGTTATAGAGGATACAAAATAGTCCGTTTTATTCTGCGCCACCCGTTATGTCGATTGTAGTTATGATGTTCTCTGATGATGCTTATCGCGTGAGTACAAGTCACTGTTTTCTTATCATGTTTAGAAAGTTCGGCAAATCAAACCTTCCAATACAATCAGAGATACCTGTTTGATTGAAATTTTCAAAAATGACAAAAGTAGTTCCGGAAGTAATTATGAATCCTGCTGATCTATCAGACACAACTTCGCTTCCATCAGTAACTGAAGTCCCACCACGAGAATTACCAAAGCATTTAGCTGACTTTAAACAATACGTTGATTCCAAATGGTGTTATTTTTCAACCCCTGTCATGCAAGCCGAAATGATAGATGTTCAATCAAAGGTTGCCTATCAATGTCATATGAAAATATTGATGGAAGGAAGACATGTATGGTGGAAAGAAAAACCTCATCCTTGGGGAAATGAGACACTTCTCGGAAGTACTACCTTAGGTAATATAATGAAATTCCTCTCTTAAGATTTAATCTAGCATCAGTTATTTTCTTTCAATTATTTCTCCATAAAAAATTCCTTTGTGAAAGGTCGATTGGTCGAATCAACTACACGTCAAGGTGAAGGGATCGGAAATATTTGGAGAGATTATGAATTTAGTCTTCCATTAACTGACAAGAAATTTCAGCAAAGTCGAGCATTGCCTGAAGGAAATTACTTAACAAGATGTTCAGATTGTCGAGGAAAATGTTTCATCACATGTACCTACTACGATTGCAAGGGAGACGGTCGAATCAAATATGACTTTGAATGTTTCATCGATTAATAATGCACTAAATTCACTCTTTCTAGGTCGAAAACGGAATATTGTCCTATATGTAAAGGCCAAGGTAAGATAAGATGCTCAAGTTGCAAGGCTCAGGGAGGTTTTCTTCATTTACCTACCTTGACTGTTAAATGGCATACACGAAAATCAACATGGTATTGTCAAAATTCATATTTACCAGAGAAAAGAATTCGTAAAGGCAGACGAACAGTCTTTTGGTCAACAAAAATAGTACCGTGGTCAGAAGGTTCAATCATGGCAAACACTGTTGAATCAATTATTGAGAACACCCCAGGTATTGATTTGAAAATGAGTGTTATCAAACATTATAATGAGAAACATTTAAATCCAACACGATCAAAGAATATCGTCATGCGACGAATGGAATGTTCGATTGAACGAATGGATTTTGAAGAAATTCATTATACAATGGGAGAAAATTATCTCAATAAAAAAGATCCGACAAGAGGTATTTACAATCTATTCAAAAGATTTTTCTTACCTTTTCTTTTTCTTTTTATTTCATAGGAAATACCTTTCGATTCTGCCAATATCCTGCTCTACAAAACGAAAAGTTAATTTACGAAAATGATTATCCACTCAATTGTTGTGGTTGTTTTGGAGAAAAACTTGCTTGCTATTCTTGTTGCTGTAACATTCTCTGACATAATAGAAGAAAAGGAAAATATTCGCAAAACATCTCACATACATTCTTGTCGAAGCAACATGTAGTTACAATTTATCATCAATATTCAAATTTGAACTATTTCTCATACAAAGTGCAGAAATCTTCATATGATTCAGTTTTTCTTCTCATATCGGTAATTCGATTTCTGTTGAAATTCTAATTTGAAAAGAAGCTTTGTTCTTCTTCATAAGTAAGATTTACTAAATTAACCTACGATGCATAAGTATCCGCACAAATGTCGAGGCTTCTTGTGTTCGAACAGAAAGTGCTAGAAGCCTAATTTTTTCACTCTCAGATAGGCCAGAGCTTGTACTTTAAAATGGATATTCACAACAGAATTGAAGATGTAGTTTGATGTATTTAGTTTCAATGTCTTTCAAACGAATGAAACTGACTTATTACCAAGGTGAATTTTTTCATGCTTTTCCTTACTTTGGCTTTCTTTATGTTCACTAAAACAGAATATAGCGAGTTCAATCTTGGAAAAGGAAGACTACGAACTCTGGGCTTTCTGAAAATTGGTTTCCAATTTTTCTATGCATCCAGAGTAATCACCAATTCGTGTCAAAAGCAAACCCAGTACCTTTCACAGTGCGTAGCGAAAGTTCTAACAAGCTGCAAGAACATCAGTCTTTTCAAGAGACCTAAAATATGCAGCACTTCGAGCCCTACACGACTATATGAGATACAGAAGAAAAAGACACTATTTGGAGTTCATAAAGGACACAACACAAAACACGTACAAAATAGCGTCTCGGCGCCAATTTCGATATAACTAGAGACTTTAATAAGTAAGCAGGACTACATCCGTTGGACTTAAGGTTTTTATTTTCAATCAAAGCTACACAGCTGCTCAAAATTCGTATCCGATTTCAAAGTTCTCAAACAAACTCATAGCGAAGCTATGAGAGAATTCCTAAATTTACCCTGGTAATAAGTCAGTTTCATTCGTTTGAAAGAAATTGAAATTAAATATCTCAAACTACATCTTCAATTATATTGTAAATATGCATTTTAAAGTACAAACTCTGGTCTATCTGTGAGTGAAAAAATTAGGCTTCTAGCACTTTCTGTTCGAATACACGAGGTCTCAACATTTGTGCGGATACTTATGCATCGTAGGTTATACGACTTCTATCTTGTGTAAAAACAATCCTTTCTGTTTTTCGCTTTTTCAATAAAAATTTGATGCAGATTGATTGCAGATTTGACCGGTATTGCATTGTACAAGTTTCAAGAAAGAGAATCGCACTTTGCTGTCGGTAAAGAAGTAGAATTTTTCATTCAATAAACAATAATTCTTAGACTGATCAGAAATTAGGATTAAATCATATGAAATTTTCCATTTCCATATTTATTTTCCACTACTACAAAAGACTTCAAGTTTTGTTCAATATTTCTCAACGATCTATCTTTTATTGATTGAAAAACAACATGCGAAACGCGTCGAAAATATCTGAATGGAGATTTTTTAATGTGAGAATCGATCAATTTCAAAATGTTTTTTTCTCAAAAATAAATCTGAAAATATTTCTCGAAAATGATCAATTTGTTCTGTTGAGCTAGTTTTGATGAATCATTCATTTCTTCGAAAAATCAATTTCGACAAACTGTTCTTGCGATAAAAGTTTCCCGATCATTTCGTTGTCGACAAAATTGATTTGATCAAAAACATTGTTGCTGTTATACCAAGTAATTTAGTTCTTCTGATGTTGTTGCATAATTAACGAAGTTGGCTTGCAATAATGATGGATTAACGGTAAATAAATTCATTGTAGTTCTTAATTGTTCATTATAAGTTTTCCTGGCTTTATTTCGTCTCCGTACACGTTTTTGTTTGGTTGTAAGATGTTCTGGAGGTTGTGAAGAATCGTAGGAGGATGGTGGTGCGGAGATATAATTATATGGCATTTTCCTAAACATAACGAAAAAAACATGATGTAAATAATCATTTAGGAGGAAATGAATAGACTCTGCCTTAGATGGGCGGAATCCTATCTTATCCGGATTTCGCTAAGAAATAGAGAGATCCAACCGCAACGTTCGATTCAGTTTATACGTCAGACAAGTGATGAGTTCCTCCAGTCACTCAATATTCATAATTCAAGTCAGAAATTTGCATACAGTCCGGCCGGGTCTATAAACAAAGTATCTAATGCTTCCATATCCAAATTAATCGGCACCTCTCACTTCATTGGCAACAATTCGTATAATAAAAACATTTTTAAAATCAAATAAACAGAGTAAATGGAAAATTTCAATGAACAATTCTACGCTCGTTGCGATTAATTTAATTTGGCATCCATCACAGGACGGAAGTCATTGATATGAATGTGATGTTCTTGTTGCGTCTCTTGATCTTTAACTATGTAAGTAAGTACGCTGTTGTTTCAAAATATTTTCATGTGCAAATGTATGGTATAATTTCAATGATTTATTTATTTGAACTACATAATCAGTCGGTCTGAGAAAAGTCAGGTCCGATTGAGGGAGGTCGGTCGGCAAACGTGGCTTCCTGCCGAACTGGAGTTCATGCGGAGAAAATTTGGTTATTGAATGAGTGCCGGTGTTATAGGCAAAGAGCACTGCGCCGAGGTACTCGTCCCAATTATTATGTTCAGAATGTTGTAGTTTTGCAATTTGTGGTATAAAAGTTGCGTTGAATCTTTCTACAACTCCATTCGATTGAGGATGATATGGGGCCGAAAATATATGATTTACACCAATTTTATATCCTAGTGATCGAAGAAGGTGATTGTGAAAGTGAGATCCGTTATTTGAAAGATATTGGAACTCCATAACGACAGATATAATGCTTAAAAAGCATTTCTGCGGTCATCTGCACTGTGCAACTCGGGAGAGCCAGCGCGGTGACCCAACGTGCGAACATGTCAGTAATGTGAGATGAATTAAAAGGTTATGAATATTGGTTTCAACCACCGAATTAGGGTCGTTATTTCTTTCCATTGACGATGAAGCACAGAGTGTATCAGAAAATTGTGGTAACTGAATTGTGCCGACGAATAAATTTTTTTGATAGATATTGTGGAAAAGAAGAAGAATTTTGTATCAGAATGGAAGTATGATAATTGCGTACGTTTAAAAAATTATTTGATAAAGAATCGGAGTTCGTTGTATTAATTTAAAAGACGGCTGAAATATCGTTGTTGCGGTTGAAATGTCTGTAGATACTAAGACGCTTCCGTTTTCGTATGGTGGTACTATTACAGGATTGATAAAACGAACGGGAGGGCGAATTGAATGTGAATGTTTGATAATACTGGTAGTGATCTCGTCTTTATTATTAATTATTGTGATAGTTTGTGCTCCGGCATCAATTTTGAATTTGTATTTGTTGATATAATCAGTTCCAAGAAGACATGGTGTACAAAGGTGTTTAACAACGTAAGCCGATATATTTGTGTTTGTAGATTTAATTTGAATTTGTAATTGAACGACTCCAACGACTTCTAATGGTATTTGTCTATCTGCCTGATATAATTTCCAAGGATATTTGCTAGTGAATTTCTTATGATTGGTCGATAATAATGCCTTTTCAGTAATTAATGTGTTAGTAGCGCCAGTATCAATCATTAATTTCATTGGACTTTTATTGACACAACCTGAAATAAACGTGAGCGATGGATTTTGAATGTTATGATTACCGGAGGCATCACCACCGAGGGATGCTTCCGCTATTGGAAATGCTGCCCTCGTCGCTGAGTATACCCACGAGAAGCCCAACTTTTTGATTGACTTTGACGTTGTTGGTGATTTGTATTTGAATTGTAGTTATTTGCAGAATAATTTTGTGAAGAAGATTGAGGTTGAGTAGACGATTCGTTGGTGGGATATGATGGTTCAATTTGATTGGAAGTAGAATTATGTTGATGTGGTGATTGATTATTATTATTAGAGCGCCGTGGAGGTGCTATGTACGTCTGACAACCAATTGTAGGAGAGAAACATTATTAGCTACTACAGTTAAATTATCTGATACAAAATCTCAAATTTTGATCGCGACTAATTAATGTATTCAAATCTTCCACAGTTTTCGAATACTCAAGAAACTCCGCACCTGTTTTCGGATTTTTCTCAATAAGTTTTAATTTAATGGATGGTTTCAAATTGTCCAGTAAATGCTGCAGTTAGATTTGTTCAGACATTTTGAGATCCGCTTCCCGACACAATTTTATTACTTCTGTATAATATTGCTTAACTATTTGAGTATTAGTTTGTTGATAATTTTTTAAACATTGAAAAGCAATTGTGATTTCATAAGTTGAGGTATAGGCCTTCTTGATTTGTGTTTTAAATTCATTCCACGACAATATAATTGATTGATTATCTTTATACCATTGTTTGCTAATTTGTACAAATTTAAAGCTGAAATCAAGCCAATTCAATTTTAGGCGCCAAGTTTTAATTAGCGAGCAAAGAGTCGGCGCCGTATGAAAACAATCACCTTTTGAATTCAGCATATTCCAGCGCGTAGAATAAGCGCAAAGCGGGTGAAAGAAAGCGCTTCCTACACTAATTAAAAATTCATGTCCGCCGATCATAGAAACGGCGCCAAACATGAAAGATAAGGTTCCATTAGCTAATTTTTTTGTATGGAATGACTAATTAGAAATGCACAGATATCACTGAGAATTCAGACGCATACTATCAGAAAGCNCAGAAAGCCATACATCATATTTCTCGGAGTTTGCAGTAGTTTTCCGGCCCTGGTTACATTATATTTTACTCAGCTTTTCTTCGAGAACATAATATAATCAAGTCTTGCCGTTATCAAAGAGAACCAATGTTAGGGATAAGAAAACACCTCTAAAGAGCGTTTTTTAAGACAGCTAGAACGCAAGTTTTACCATGTTTTACCTGGTTTTATCTTCGGGAACATGATACAATTCACTACAGACTAGGTAAGATGCACCTAAGGCATACTAGTAGTGAAAAAGATTTTCAACGTATTTTTT